>CM063592.1:3918131-3937844 GCA_032356905.1 Salix exigua
GATTAGAGAACATATAGTTGTTGGCCATGTGTGCATCAATTGTCCCGTGGCGGAGGCCGGGTGGGCCAAGTCACAATCAAATGTCGTGGGCGCTTGCATGCTAAATATGGTATAAGGCTAGGGTATGTGTCTCTTCTATCACCAATTGGTTTTAGAAGAGTTGGTAGCGCCTGAGGTCCAACAACTGGTATCAGAGCTTGGCTCAAAGATTTGTGAAACTAATGGCTCGGGTAGACGTGAAAGCATCAGGAATTGAAAAATTCGATGGCACAGATTTTGGGTACTGGAAGATGCAGATAGAGGATTATCTCTATGGGAAGAAACTCCATCTTCCATTGCTGGGGACAAAGCCAGACAACATAACAGCTACTAATTGGGACTTGTTGGATCGACAGGTTCTGGGGGTTATTCGACTAACCCTGTCAAGATCAGTTGCACACAATGTCATCAAGGAGAAAACCACTGCAGAACTCATGACAGCCCTGTCAGGAATGTATGAAAAGCCATCAGCAAATAACAAGGTACATTTGATGAAAAAATTATTCAATTTAAGGATGTCAACTGATACATCTGTTGCACAACATCTGAATGACTATAATACCATTACAAATCAATTATCATCTGTTGAAATTGAATTTGATGATGAAATACGTGCTTTGATACTTTTGGCATCACTGCCAAATGGCTGGGAAGCCATGCGAATGGTTGTGAGTAATTCTGCTGGGAAATCAAAATTAAAATACGATGATATTCGTGATTTGATTTTGGCTGAGGAGGTGCGTAGGAGAGATTCAGGTGAGACCTCAGGCTTGAGCTCAACCTTGAATGTTGATTCTTGGGGAAGAGCACAATACAGAAATTCAAACAGAGGCAGATCAAAATCAAGGGGGAAAAGCAAGCTACGGCTTGGTCATCAAGCAACTTGCTGGAATTGTGGCAAAATTGGCCATATAAAGAGGAATTGTAAAAATCCCAAAAAGGCTGAGATTGACAATGCTCATGTGGTAGCTGAAGAGGTTCAAGATGCTCTATTGCTTGCTGTTCATAGTTCAGTAGAAGACTGGGTACTGGACTCAGGAGCTTCTTTTCACACATCCTCCCATCGAGAATCAATGCAAAATTATGTTGCAGGTGATTTTGGGAAAGTGTATTTGGCTGATGGAGAAGCTCTCAATGTGGTAGGGATGGGAGATGTTAATGTTACACTTCCAAAAAAGAGCAAATGGATCTTACAGAATGTCAGACACATTCCAGAATTGAAGAAAAATCTCATCTCTGTTGGACAGCTAGATGAGTGTGGATTTACAGTAGTATTTTCAAATGGCACCTGGGTGGTAAAAAAGGGGGCAATGATACTGGCCAAAGGTAAGAAAAATAGTTCACTCTATACTATTATTTGTCCTGACAACACCATTGCTGCCATTGTTGCAGAAAATACTGCAGATTTGTGGCATTGTAGGCTCGACCACATGAGCCCAAGAGGCATGAAAGAACTTTTGTCTAGAGGCAAGCTTCTGGAATTAAAGACAGTTTATCTCAGCATCTGTGAAAGCTGCATCATGGGGAAACAGAAGAAGGTCAGCTTCTTGAAAGGAGGGAGAGCACCGAAGACAAGAAAACTAGACTTGGTGCACACAGACGTGTGGGGACCTTCTCCAGCAGCTTCTCTTGGAGGTTCTCGGTACTATGTCACCTTCATTGATGACCATAGTAGGAAGGTATGGATCTATTTTTTGAAACATAAATCTGACGTATTTCATGTGTTCAAAACTTGGAAGGCCATGGTTGAAACAGAAACAGACCTAAGGCTGAAGTGTTTGAGGTCCGATAATGGTGGCGAATACATTGATGGTAGGCTTACAGAATTCTGTGCAAATCAAGGCATTAGAATGGAGAAAACCATCCCTGGAACACCACAGCAAAACGGAGTTGTTGAACGTATGAATAGAACCATCAATGAGTGTGCAAGGAGCATGAGATTGCATGCTGGATTGCCACTTACATTCTGGGCAGATGTAGTTAGCACTGCCGTTTATTTGATAAACAGAGGGCCATCAATTCCATTGGATAATGAACTGCCTCAGGAGGTTTGGAGTGGAAAAGAGGTTAAGTTTTCTCATCTCAAAACCTTTGGTTGCCTTGCTTATGTTATGATTGAAGCTAATGCACGAAATAAACTTGAGTCTAAGTCAAGAAAATGTTATTTTATTGGCTATGGAGATGAGGCATTCGGCTATCGCTTCTGGGATGACAAAGAAAGGAAAATCATAAGAAACAGGAACGTAATTTTCAATGAGAAAGTTATGTTCAAAGACAAGATCAACTCTAATGAAGAAGAAACTTATCAGGAGCCTGATTTTGTGAAATTGGATGATTTATCAGAGGTTGTGATACCTGAAAGAAATGAAAGTGGATTCAGTTCACCCATTTTAAACCCAGGATCATATGAGAGTGATGAGGAAAGTGAATCCAATACATCCACTTCTATAATTCCTTTGACAAATTTGGAATTGAACACCCCTACAGCTGCAACTCGCAGGACAACCAGGATTACACGGCCACCAAAACGTTTCTCACCTATTTTGAATTACATTTTGTTGACAGATGATGGAGAACCACAAAACTACCAAGAAACCTTGCAAGATGAACACTCTAGCAAGTGGGAGCTGGCAATGAAAGAAGAAATGAACTCTCTGCTGGGAAACCAAACTTGGGAGTTAACAAAACTACCACCAGGGAAGAAAGCTTTGCACAACAAGTGGGTGTATCGAATAAAAACTGAGCATGATGGCAGTAAGAGGTACAAGGCTAGACTTATTGTGAAAGGGTTTCAACAGCAGCAGGGCATCGATTATTCTGAAATTTTTTCTCCTGTGGTTAAAATCACAACCATCAGGTTAGTACTGGCTATGGTTGCTATTGAAAATTTATTTCTTGAACAGTTAGATGTGAAGACAGTCTTTCTTCATGGAGATCTTGACGAAGACATCTACATGCATCAGCCTGAGGGGTTTATAGCACAAGGACATGAAAATTCAGTTTGCAGACTGAAGAAGAGCTTGTATGGTCTGAAACAAGCTCCCAGGCAATGGTACAAGAAATTTGACAGTTTCATGCTTAGTGCTGGGTATATGAGGTGTCAAGCAGATCATTGCTGCTATGTCAAGAAAATCAAAAATTCATATGTTATCTTGTTATTATATGTTGATGACATGCTCATTGCAGGGGCCAATATTGCCGAGATCAACAAATTGAAGAAATTAATGTCAGAGTATTTTGAAATGAAGGATTTAGGAGCTGCAAAGCAAATCCTTGGAATGAGAATTGCTAGAGACAAAATCAAAGGCACGCTGACACTCTCTCAAGCTGAATATATAAGGAGAATACTCAGCAGGTTCAGCATGGACAATGCCAAACCAGTTGGCACACCTTTGGGCAATCATTTCAAACTCGGCAAAAACCAGTCACCAAAAACAGAAGAGGAGCAACATTACATGACCAAGGTTCCCTATGCTTCAGCAGTTGGTTCACTTATGTATGCTATGATCTGCACTAGACCAGATATCTCCCATGCAGTGGGAGTTGTGAGCAGGTACATGAGTAATCCAGGGAAGCAACATTGGGAGGCAGTGAAATGGATTTTAAGGTACTTAAAAGGGTCCACAGAAACATGCTTGTGTTTCTCAGGAAAAGACCTGGTGGTGCAGGGCTACGTTGATGCAGACCTAGCTGGAGATATTGACAGTAGAAAGAGCACCACTGGATTTATTTACACCTATGGGGGAACTGCAGTGTCTTGGGGCTCCAATTTACAGAAGACAATATCCCTATCTACAATTGAAGCCGAATATATTGCAGTTTCAGAAGCTGCAAAAGAGATGATATGGCTACAAAATTTTTTGGAAGAATTGGGCAAAGAAAGGCAGAGTGGTACTCTCCATAGTGACAGTCAAAGTGCTATATTTCTTGCAAAAAATCCAGCATATCATTCCAGAACAAAACACATCTCAATCATGTATCATTTCATAAGATCATTGTTGGATGACAGACAACTGCTACTTGAGAAAATTTGTGGAAGCAAGAACCCGGCAGATATGTTGACAAAAGGTGTTACACTTGATAAACTGAAGTTATGCGCAATCTCTCAGCATAGAACAGGGGCAAGAGAGCTGTAGAGGTGAAGGAGTCAAAGGAAGAAAACAATATGATAGATGTTCCAGTTTTCAAGTGGGAGAATTGTTATGCATTGTGATAACTGGATCACTATTATCTGATAAAGATCCTTATCAGATAAGGATTGGTTTTGTTTTTTTGAAAGCTCATCTATTAGCTTGATGACGTAAATTAGTAGAGTTCTTCTTCTCTATGTAATTTACTAAGGTTACTCTACACATCTATAAATATGTATGTCAGATTGAAGTGTAGGCGTGTGTGAGTGCAACATAGTTGTTTGTTGCAGCAGTGATAGAGAACAGGACTTGTTATTGTTTTCTTCAATTCTCAATAAAACCTCTATAGCTCCCGTGGACGTAGGCAATTTGCCGAACCACGTAAAATTATTTGTCTTTTATTTTACGTTATTGTCATTTATTTCACAACAATTGGTATCAGAGCCAAGGTCACGAGTTCGATTCTCAGCGGGAGCAATTGCTGAGGGGGAGATTGTTGGCCATGTGTGCATCAATTGTCCTGTGGCGGAGGCCGGGTGGGCCAAGTCACAATCGAATGTCGTGGGCGCTTGCATGCTGAATACGGTATAAGGCTAGGGTATGCGCCTCTTCTATCACCAATTGGTTTTAGAAGAGTTGGTAGCGCCTGAGGTCCTACAATAGTAACACATATCAAAGAGAACACATAGTTTCTGCTTTCAGATAGCAGAATATATGGTAACTAAAGTCACAAAGTTGTTTACAAGAAAGGATCACGTTCCCAAATCAGAGCACAGCCAATCCTGCCCTGGGACACAGCCAATCCTGCCCCTAGTTGGGCTTAGAAGAAAGTCAACTTGGAGTTGACTGGGTCAATGTGCAGCGGTCAAAACCCAATTTGACTTAAAAAAAAATCTTCAAAACAACATCATATTAATTTTTTTACAAAAAATAAAATAAAAAAATGACCCAGGTTAACCCAGGAGTTGGGCCAAGTCATGGACCAAACCAGGTTTAATAACTTAGCTTCAGAGTAATATCACCAGGACAATTGAAGGTTAGTTTCTGTGACCATTTTTAACATTAGAACTTCAAGGTCAGAAGAAGGGGAAAGAAAGGCAGGATCCTTGACAATAACAATTTCTTCAAAGAAGACTAATCAACAGCTTTATGTAACTCCATTAGAAATCCTGCATTGTTGGAAATTTTCTTTTGCAAGTGTGCATGCAGGGGGTTATCATCTCGTGTGTGATTCGAGTTTTTATCATCTGATTAAGATCCACAAAATTGCTTTGAGAATGAATTGCAACTACCTTGGAAAAAAAAATAGGAATGAAAAAATTGCCCTCGCAAAAACCAAATTCATCAAGAAAGTAAAATTCTGTGCTCACTACAACATACACCATACATACAGTGTAGTGAGAGTACTTAGATCTCCGATCCTAGGAGACAAGGTCCCGAACAGCTTGATGCCAGATAGCGGTCTGCAAACAGGTAAGATATAAGTATACCCAATATGTAAGATAGCATGTAATTCAGCTAAAGGACATAATATTGATGGAACACTTATTTTATATGTATTTATAATCTGTAAATGGCTGAAAGAGGAGGTAAGAACACATTAAAGAAAACATACACAGAAAAGACATTATTGCTTTTGTCACAGATAACATTCGACCAAGTGCATGGATTAACTTGATTCTGGTTCCAATCATCAATAGATTGTTTGAAATATTCATGGAAAGCTTCAATGCAAATAGGGCATCTCCTCGTAATCAAAAGTATTAGTTACCATCTAATCAGCTTTATCATCTTAGCCTGCTCAATCAAGATGTAAAAGGTAACTTGCAATAACTTAGTGCAAAAAATAAAACCATAGAAGAGGATGAATGACAGCATTCTTAATTTACATTGAATGTTTATTATATTTATTTAATCATCAAGTTCACATCTATTTACATCTGAAAAATGTGCACGCACTAGTGGGGACACCAGACCCAAGACATGATTTATGCACTCATATGATCATAGACAATGGAGGGTAGCCCAAACCATTGAGAGTTTGGGTTTTAGCTTATGTTTTTGGTTTAATTTACTCGAACTTTTAGTTGAGGTTTCTTAATCCGATTTAATTTGTTGGGTTTGATTTGGCTATTGTTAGGTACTCTATTTATTAGGCTATAAGCCCAATTGTTTATTATAGGTAGGGTTTTTGTATTTATATACTATTTTTCTAAATGTTAGACTAATGAGTGGAGTAAAAATTGCAAAGTTGTAGATTTTTTCAAAACCCTGTACTTTCTCTTCCTCCGTTTTTTCTTCTCTTTCTTTGGCTTATTCTTCTTAGCTTATTACTTCATCTTCAAAATCTTTTTTTCCCGCATCACACATTCAGAGAGAGGTCATATTATCAGACAAATGGTCATGTATTGAGCTCACCCCTTCAACCACATAAGGAATTTAAATATCACTTTGGCCCTTTCATCCTTCCAACATAAATTCAGCATATAAAGATATTCTCAAAACAAGAAATACAGTAACAGGAATGACATCAGTCCAGATGTTTGTAGAATTACGTAGGTGTCAGATAAATTTGGAGACAAAGATTGAACAGATTGTGGTTTGCTTCATCTATCATTGTCTTAATGATGTCAAAATGGCCACGTCAAGCAAAAACAGCAAGCTAGCTTATCAGAGAAGGAACACAATACCTTGCGAGTCAGACAATACAAAGGATTGCAAATAAGCCAATATTAAAGCTGCAAAAAACAGCTCCATCTTCAATGACATCAACCCAGGTGCTCAATCCATCGAAACACACAAACCCAAGTGAAGATAGAAGTAAATTCCATCTGTGCAAAACCATCATCGTTTTGAGTCATAAATGTTTGGATTACAAGATAGTGAATGCACTGGGGGAGAGTTCACTCATACACAAGGAAAAAATTAAGCAGATCAAGCAGCATACACACTAGCATGGGCAGATCTTTTGCTAACAAGGAAAGGCCCTCAAGTTCACTCATACTTGTTCATAAGATGATAATGAATGGGTTTAACTGCCTTGTTGCTTCCGTAAACAGATGTTTACACTCACACTGTCACCAAAAAACAAGGTGTATGTACAGTAATCTTTCCACGCAATCATTCTAACTGTTGGACGAGAGTTTTTGAAGCCATTGCCAGGAGAGAAAAAAGTGCCATCAGTCAAAACAAAACAAGGAGGCAGTCACAACAGGGTTGGGGGGCTTATCACTTCACATAATATCTATCTAGAAATAAACAGGAGCTGGCTAATTTAAATCATTTTTTCACATAAAAACTCAAAATTGCGATTAAGCCAATTACTGTTCTCTCAGGTCATAACATAATATCGATGGAATATAACTAGTGCCAGAGAAAATCAAGCAAAGTATAATTTCCATTTCTCATGCAAACTTCCTCAAATTCCAGAAGAAGATGCAAAGAATCATCCAAATACAACTCTCAATCAAATAGCTATGGATTTTAGCACTTAATAACAATTAAACAGAAGAGAAAACAGTAAAAAAAAGGAGACGCATGAACGTACATAATACAAAACATTATTGGGTCTTTCAAATTAAGCCTAACCATACTATTGAATTCAAAAACACAATTTTTACCTGTGCTAACATACTCTCATAAACCAAACAAAGCTTCAAGCTTAGGAACGAAAACAGAAGAACCCAGACCCAGAAAAACAAACCCAAAAAAGAAAAAAGAAGACGTACCAGATTCATGAAATGAGCACATAAACCACGAACTTGAAAAAACACAAAGGCACCTCCTCTAAGAGAAAAAAGAACCAAACTTTATGCGGAGGAATTATCAAAAAGGTAAAGTGCTTAATGGGATTTAAGAAAGCGAATCATAGTTGGGGCTTCTATCTGCTTTATCCAGACTATCAAAGCGGGTCTGTGTGCTTGTTCCACTGACACATGCTTGTTTTTAACAGCTAGAATCTAGAAAGAAAGTAGTGTCTTTTTGCTATCTCTGCGCTGGTTATTTTGTTTCCAGGTCCAACTTTGTCCTCTGCTTAGCTTAACTTGAAGCAAGCTTGTGCCTCTTCTCTTTCTAGTTCGTAGAGACCGTCAAGAGAGTTTGGTCTTTGGTGGTCCTGTAATGGTATTGTACATTTGATTGCTATTCGACACAGGACACTTGTGTTATTACTCCATTAAACATCTTTTTTTTTAACTAATTTTATAAACTTTAATTATTTTTTTAAGTTGAATGCTTTGTTTTTTAATCGAGTACTTTCTTCATCCAAACTCCATTTATTGTTTTTATCAATTGTACTTTGACATTAACTAAACGCAAATTGCAACGTTTGGTACACCAAATTTTTCTTTCTTTCGTTCTGGTAAATACTTCCATAAGAAAATCCTTTATGTTTTGTTGCGATCATATATATTCATTATCTGGTTAAAATAATAAATATTTATAAGCTTTGATTAATTATAATCATATATATGTTGCAATCTTTATGTTATTTTTTAAAAAAAAAACTATTTTATATGTTTCATGTTTATATGGCTGTGTTTTTTTTTTGTCTTTCACAATCATCTAGTAAAATTTAGTACAAAAATCCTGTGGAAGAGAGAGACAGGGAGAGCCTACATGCAGCTCCCTTCACTTTTTTTCTTCCACCTTCGATTTGTTTGTTTGTTTGCATGTCATTCTGCCGGTGGAAATTGCATAACAAGTCTGAAAATGCACCTGGAGATGATTAATGATAAGACAGAGACTATATTTGGAAATAAATAATTAAAAAAAAAAACATACTACTGTCCCGATTTAAAAATTAAATTTTATAAAATAGCTCAGAAAATTTCGAAACTCTTGGATTAAAATGGATGAATAAATTGTCAATGAATCTCCTGCAATCACGCCAACTCAATTATAGTCAATTGTATTCAATTGTATTTAATATATAATCCCTTAATCTTAGGCTTTAGATTAGTTGATTCCATAACCTACAGGTTCCCGTTACCTGCAAACTTGTATTTAAACACATGTACTGTGTTATCAAGATCATGCAAATATATTACTCTGTTATGGTATCAGAGCTCCATCGATTCACATAAACCAAAACCCAGTTTTTTTTTCAACTCCCACCATGTCCACTACCACAGTGAGTCCAGCCACTCAAACTCCCAATGACACCAGTCACACACTAATCAGTATCAACACAACAGCCCAAGCTCCACTGAAACTAAACTCTTCCAATTACCTGTCATGGAAACTACAGTTCCAGACACTCTTTGTTGGGTATGATCTCCTTGGTTACATAGATGGAACCAAACGCTGCCCACCTGCAACAATCACACAAGCTGATACCACAGTATCCAACCCTGCCCATCATCTATGGACTCGGCAAGATCAACTCCTCCTCAACGCCATTATTGGCTCACTCACCCCCAGTATCATACCATTCATCGCCCAAGCAGAAACATCCAGACAAGCCTGGACAATTTTGGCCAATACCTATGCCAAACCATCCCGTGGCCGCATCAAACAACTCAAAATTCAATTCAGAAACACAACCAAAGGCACCCTCGGCATTTCTGAATTCATGCAACTTGTCAAAACCAAGGCAGACGATCTGGCTCTTCTAGGAGCACCAATTGATGAAGAAGAACTCAATGACAAAATTCTTGAAGGACTCAATGACGATTACAAGGAACTTGTCCGTGCTGTTCAAGCACGGGACACAACCATCTCCTTTGAAGAACTACACTAGAAGCTTCTGAATTTTGAAGCTTCTCTTCAATCTCAAACAGAGACCCATTTCCCAGCCTCTGCTCACCTCACCTATCGAAACAACAACAGACCATGGCGTTCAACACCACCAAATCACAAATACCCACCCAATCACAATAACCCATGGCGTCAACCCATGAATTCACCTAGAACCCATGGACGACCTCAATTCTCTCCTCCCTCTCACCCTCGACCTTACCTTGGCAACTGTCAAATATGTCGAGTTCAAGGACACACAGCCAAACGATGCCCTTCCTTTCGCCTAATACCCATTTCACAGACACCCATGAATGATACCTCTCATACCCGACCACCATGGCAACCACAGGCTAATATTGCCACAAACAACGCCTCCTCATCTTCATGGTTGTTAGACAGTGGTGCCTCTCACCATGGCAACCACAGGCTAATATTGCCACAAACAACGCCTCCTCATCTTCATGGTTGTTAGACAGTGGTGCCTCTCACCATGTCACAGCCGATCTAGACAATCTCTCTCTTCATACTCCATATCCAGGCAACGACGACGTCATGATCGGCGATGGCCACACCCTCCCCATCACCCACACGGGTTCCCTCTCTCTACCCATACCTCATTCAACATTTCAATTAAAAGAAGTCCTCTGTGTCCCTTTAATCAAAAAGAATCTCATTTCAATTTCGCAATTTTGCAAATCAAACAATGTAAAAATTGTTCTCTTACATGACTCTTTTTTTGTGAAGGATCTACGCACCGGGGTCACGCTGCTGAAGGGACGAACTAGAGATGGGGTTTATGAGTGGCCGACTACTTTTCCCATGATTGCTCTCTCTACAATAAAAATGTCTTCAAGTGACTGGCATCACAGACTCGGTCACCCTGCACTTTCTATTTTAAAACACCTTATATCCTAAAATCATGTTGGCTTACCATCCACCATAATCTCCAATTTTTCGTGTAATGCGTGCTTATGCAATAAAAGCCATAGACAATCGTTTTCCACTTCATCCATCGTCTCCAGTCGACCACTCAAAAAATAATTTATTCGGATGTCTGGACCTCCCCAGTTGTGTCCATCACTGGCTACAAATATTATGTAATATTTGTAGATCACTTTACCAGATACATCTGGTTTTATCCCCTCAAATACAAGTCGGACGTAAAATCAGTTTTCTTCAAATTCAAAGCTATTACTGAAAAATACTTCCAGTGTACCATCCAAACCTTATACTCCGACAATGGAGGTGAATACCTTGCCATGTCAGCTTTTCTCTCCACATCTGGTATAACACATCTCACCACCCCACCTCATACCCCACAACATAATGGCCTTGCAGAAAGACGTCATCTCCGCATTGTTGAAACTGGCCTTGCTTTGCTATCACACGCCTCCTTACCACCTGCCTACTGGACATACGCATTTGCCACTACTGTGTATCTTATTAACAGACTACCCACACCCACACTTCAGTACCTCTCCCCCTTTCAAAAAATATTCAACACCCCACCCAACTACTCGAAATTGAGAATTTTTGGTTGCCTGTGCTATCCATGGCTACGCCCATACACAAAACACAAATTGGAACCTCGATCAAAACCCTGTGTTTTCCTCGGCTACTCTCTCACTCAAAGTGCCTACTACTGCCTTGACCCTACCACATCTAAAATATATATATCCAGACATGTCAAATTCATCGAATCTCAATTTCCATACACCTCACTCTTAAGTCAACCAACGTGTTAGCCATCCAACCCCATCAACTCTTGGCTTCCACCTGTACTCCACGTCATAGCACCCAATCAGCAGTTGGTCACTCAGCCCTCATCTGACATGGAATCCACTCAGCAGCTCCCCTGTGCAACGTTAAATCCAGTAATTCCACCTGATCCCCCATTAGTCTCTCCTGCTAATATTTCTTCTCAAAGCAACTCCCGTGCAGTTACACAGCCAGTCTCCTCAACCACAGCCGTCAATTCCCACAACAGTCCAGCTCCAGCTACCACCCATCCCATGACAACGAGGTCACAGAATAATATTCACAGACCCATTCAGAAGCTTAATCTCCTCACTCAACTATCATCGCTGGACAATACAGAACCCACATCAGTAACCCAAGCTTTTAACTCATCCTCAATGGCGCAAAGCCATGTCCACTGAATATGATGCATTAGTGGACAATGGCACATGGGAACTTGTCCCATTTTCTGCCAACCAAAATGTCGTCAGATGCAAGTGGATTTTTAGAATTAAACATAACTCTGATGGTTCTGTCAACAGGTTCAAAGCAAGGCTGGTAACAAAAGGGTTCCATCAACGCCCCGGAGTAGATTTCCTCGACACCTTCAGCCCAGTGGTTAAACCAACCACAATACGGGTAGTTCTCAGCATAGCAATCTCTCGCAATTGGACACTCAGGCAACTTGACGTCAACAATGCCTTTCTTCAAGGACATTTAGCCGAAACAGTATTCATGCAACAACCACATGGCTTCATTGATCAAGATCATCCAACTCATGTCTGCAAATTATGCAAGGCAATTTATGGCCTTAAGCAGGCACCACGAGCATGGTATCAAGAATTGCGCAATTTTCTTATTCAGATAGGTTTTACAAATTCACATGCTGACTCCTCGTTGTTCATACTCAAACAAAATGGTCATGTTATCTACATTCTTGTTTACGTGGATGACCTCATCATCATCGGAGACAACACAGAACTAGTCAATTCCTTCATCTCGCACCTTGCTCAAAGATTTTCTCTAAAGGATCTCGGTCAGCTGTCCTATTTTTTTGGTGTAGAAGTTGTACATAACAGACATGGCATCCTGCTCTCTCAAAGGAAGTATATCCTTGACCTACTGGCAAAAACGAAAATGCATCATGCCAAACCTGTGGTCACTCCTATGCCCACCAGCCCTACATTGGTACTCAATCTGGAACACCATTGCCAGACCCCATTGAATTTCGAACCATTGTAGGCAGCCTTCAATATCTCCTCCTCACCAGACCGGATCTAGCGTTTGCAGTCAACAAGTTGTCTCAATATATGCATCAACCTACCACTGATCATTGGACGTTTGTTAAACATCTCCTTCGTTATCTAAATGGCACTCTCAATGATGGACTTCAGCTGCACCGTCAATCTCCCCTTCACCTGCATGCCTTCACGGATCATCTTCATAGTACTACCTCCACTTTCCTATCAGCATACTATGATGCTGATTGGGGAGGAGACAAAGACGACTTCACATCCACCAGTGCCTACATTGTTTACCTTGGCCGTAATCCGGTATCTTGGAGCTCCAAGAAACAGCAAACAGTTGCAAGATCATCAACTGAAGCTGAATATAGAGCAGTAGCAAACACAGCAGCAGAGCTCAATTGGCTCACATATCTCCTCACTGATCTAGACATCTCCCTGCCTTAATGCCCAGTGATCTATTGTGACAATGTCGGTACAACTCATCTATGCTCCAACCCTGTATTTCACTCTTGGATGAAACACGTCGCAATTGACTTCCACTTTATTCGGGACCAAGTTCAAAACGGCAAGCTTCGAGTATCTCATGTTTCCTCCGCTGATCAGCTAGCAGACGCACTCACCAAACCGCTACCACGTGCGCGGTTCCTTGATCTCAAGTTCAAGATTGAGGTCCTTTCACGCCCTCCATCTTGAGGGGGCATGTCAATGAATCTCCTGCAATCACGCCAACTCAATTATAGTCAATTGTATTCAATTGTATTTAATATGTAATCCCTTAATCTTAGGCTTTAGATTAGCTGATTCCATAACCTACAGGTTCCCGTTACCTGCAAACTTGTATTTAAACACATGTATTGTGTTATCAAGATCATGCAAATATATTACTCTGTTATAAATCACCATTGAATTACAAGTTACTTAGTTATTAGTAAGTTATTAAATTATTTGATTAAAATTTGTGATTGTTTTTTAAGAATGTTACCCAGTTTATTTTTTAAAGTGTTTTTCATTCAAAAATACATTAAAATGATATTTTCAATATTTTTTATATTTAATAATTATAAGTAAGTCTTATGAAGGATTTTATTAACTCTTGATTCAATATTTTTTTTTAAAGAATAAAATTGTTATTATATTAACATTAAAACTAGGTTAACAATGTTTTTTCAAGAGTTTTAGCTTTTATTAATACTCGAGATAAATCATTATTAAACCATGATCTATCCATCTATTTATTTTGTAAACTTTTAATATTTTGGTTCATATAAAGTATGGTAAGAAAACATATATAATTATTAAACTTGTTTTGATGTAAATTTTGGGTTATAAGTTAGATGGGTTGACTCGAACCAACCAAGACTCTCTCTTTTTTAACAAAAGGTGGAGACAATGTTATTTTAAGAATTTCTGTCAATAAATTAATATTTTAAGCAATTATTATTTTAATAAATCCTTTTTTTAATAAAAAATGGAAGCGCACAGAATGAAAAATCTAAAAGACAAAACATTATAATCACCTGGTCCACAGGTTGTTAATTCTTTGAAAATGAAGGGAGCAATGAATTAGAGGCTGACCATCATGTGGTCGAAATCTTTTCAGCTATCTTATTCTTAGCCACTGGTGGTGGATACTGGACATGTATTCACTAAGCTTTTAGGGATCATATGAATAATTTTATTGTGTAGATGACTAGTCAACGGTCATTGGTTTTCGGTTTCTGTATTTCGCTCCTGAATTTGTTTTATTAACAGGGTGATACAAATAAATAAATATATATATAAAAAAGGGATATGACTACAATGTTTTGCTTAAACATTTGAGTCTTCTATATACTATTTAAAATCTTACGAAAGACTAGGTCTTCTTTATATATATTACCTTTAATACATGTCATTATTAAACTTACATGTTTTAAAAAATAATTAGTTTTTTTTTTAATTTTAGTTTAAATATTGAGGCACCAGAAGAGTACCACTGGCGTCAGTCAACCATTCATGTATTCTTCAATGTTTTTTATTATTGCTGGAGGAAATGCAGTCAAAGCAATTAAAAATCATCTTTGACCAGAGACATACGTGTCCCCGTTCTCTTATGACCGCACCGTCGTGCTCCACGTTGTTCTGTTTAAATTTTTTTTTTATTTTAAATAAATATATTTTTGTGTATTTTAGATCATTTTGATGTGATGATTTCAAAAATAATTTTAAAAAAATAAAAAAATATATTATTTTGATATATTTCGACACGATAATTACTTCAATCAAATTTACAAAAAGAGACATGATGAATGTGACTGCTGGAAAACTGGAATCCATATACAATCATAGCAGATCAGTTTCCTTTCATCTGTAGAAAAAAGATATAACCTTGTTGTGGGATAGCTGTCGAGTGTTCTATAAAGAAATCCAAAAATGATATTTCATAGCAATTTCACTACTATTAATGAATTAAAATCAATATTCTTCAAATAAAATAAACATCTGTCGAGCAAGGCAGGCGCTGGCCAGCCAATATTCTTCTGTAATTTGTCACGTACGTAGAAATTGCAGAAGAACTGTAGTAACTTTCAGTTTTTGTGGAAAAACTTTAATGCCTTTCAAACCCCTTTTTCGTTGATCATTGAGCTCGAGTCCAAGTCCAAGAGACAAGCGAGAGTGTGTTTCCATCTACAATTATCTACTTCATGGGTCCATTCATACACTCCACTAATGAATGGCAGATCTTCATGGTGTCCCCTCGATCCCCACCCCACCCCATAGAATTCAAGAATTCTCTTTGACGAGAACATGAATCATGCGAAACTCGCAGGGTACGTTGGTAGAGTTTCACCAGAGCAGACAAAATTAGAAAAACCCTAAAAGGAAACTTTGAAGCAATGAGGGTGCTGGATGGGCTGGTATATTAAGCGACTGTTTAACAGCATGTTGGGATACACACACACATGGTTTGTGAGCTTTTATGATAGTTTTTTGGGTATAAACTGAGCTTTGTGCTTTGCAACAAAATCTTTCTTTTCTTGTGATTTTTTTTAAAAGTTTTATTATTTAATGTTAATTTTTTTATTATATTACTTTTTTCAATTACATTATTCAGTATTTGATTGATTTTTAATAATTCTTCATAAGTTTTGTGCTTTGCATCGGAATCTTTCTTTTCTTATGATTTTTTTAAAAAAAAAACACATATTATTCAATGTTAAATTATTATTTTTTTAATTATATCATTTGATATTTAATTAGTTTTTATAATTTATTTTTTATATAGTTATCGTGGTATAAAATAAACATCTCAAAAATGGATAGATAACCAATTTTATGAACTTTTAGTTTTGTTATTATATAATTAAATAAATAATATATTTAAAAAAAATATTAAGCATAATAAATTTCATGACTAGAGTCGAATATTTGAGAGGTTAAATCGTAAAACCTGCTCTCTTTTTTAAATAAGGGGTCCCACTCCCCTCAATAAAAAAAATATATAAATAAATAAATGCATAAACGAGACCAAGACACTTGTGTTAGATCATATGCCTAGGTTTTTTCAAGGCCCAAACGTTGTGGGTCTCATAGGCTTGCATGCTAATTGTTTTCTTCGTTTTTTTCCTTCAATGTTGGGTTTTTTAATGGGTTGTTTCTTTGCTTTCTTTTATATTCTTGAATATTTGATTTATATCAGTTTGATTTTCATAGGGTTTTTTTTCCTCAAATAAAAAATATAATATTTGATGGATGCTTAATTTTATGAGTATTAATTTTAATTATCATATAATTAATTAAGAATTGTTTTAAAAAAAACAGGATTATTAAAAATAATAGAGTTCATGACCCTAATCAAAACCTAAATTGAGGGTTTAACATGTTAAAACTTGAGACACGGGTTGATCTATTATATCGATTTCTCGGTGTTTTTTTTAAAAAGAAATAAAACCAAATCATGTTTTTAGTAGTTATTCATATTGTTTTTGAACTTATCAATTAAACTATAGCACATCCAGGTTAAATATTTTTCTATCTCCACCGCACAAACCTCTGCTATTTTTTATTTTAACTTGAAATCTGATAGAATTGTTCGTCCTTCATATCTAATGAGCTCAAAATACAAATCATTTATTTAACTTGATATTTCATTTATTTTTGCGGTCCAACACATCTATGAACCCAAAATTCTTTGTAAACAATGATTTCTAACAAGAACTTACATAACTAACAGAGTCCACCTACCGTTATAATTTTTAAATAATTATATATTGATTAAATTAAAATTATCAGGATAGGCTGAAGATAAATAATTAAAACTCAAAATTAACTAAGAGAATAATTAAAACAAGAAAACAATATGTTTTAAACCAAAAATTTAATTATTTTTTTAAAATAATTTTAAAACACAGTGCTAAATATATAATAAGTCGAGGAGAACCGGTTGTTGTTGATTTTGAAATTTGTGGTTTCGACTCTAACAACAATTAAATATAATGTTATTTATAACGAATAATCCACACATTTTAAACGAGAAAAAGGATAGCCTTATCGCCTTATAATTATTTTATTAAAAAAAAAAGTTAGTGGAAGTGTGGTTGACAAAAGGAGTAGCAATAGCAGCACTCACAAAAAGTGATTCTAATAAAAAAAAAACAATATTCTTTTAAAAATAATGGTCATTAATTCTAACAGAAAGTAATAGTGGGTGAAATAATTAACAAAAGTTGCTTTTTTAAATAATAATAAAATATTAAAAATCTGTTTATTTTATGTATTTTAAAAATCATTTAAAAAATGATTATTTTTCTCTTCTTCAAATTAATTTTGTTAATTATTTTAGATTATCTCGTATCTAAACTAATTTTAAAAAATTATTATTTTGATAAATTTTAAAATAAAAAATATTTTAAAAAATAGCAGTTATTATATTGTCAAACGACGGCTAAGATTTTTAAGAAAAGTCATTTTCATATTGTCTAAACCAACAAACTCTTTCGAGGTGAGTTCTTATTATTGACAAATATATTTTTTCAAAGTATTGTCTCTGATTTTAATTTCTAGTGGAATGTCTCGATTCAATAATGGAGGGCACGTTATAATGTTTATATATATATATATATATATATATATATATATAGCCGAGGGAGGTCCATTTGTGGAAAGCACGACATTTCATTGGAATCCAATGAAACATCCATGGCCGTCTTTGAAAAAATCACACCTGAAATTCATAGATTAATTAAAAATAATAATGATTAATAGTAAAATGGCTAGACCAAGACTTGTGGCCGTGACCGGCAATGATAGCATAATCACGAGTATCCAAGTTTGACCCTTCACATGACAGGATAAATTAAATTAATTAAGGGTTTGTGATCACTCTTTGACAGAACTTGAAATTATCAAATCAGATGCGAACACGTTGCTCGAAATTGCATCCACTGCTGACGATGACATTTTCCATTTTCTATAGCCACTGCCAAACAATCCCTTTACAAGCCCTTTTCCCCGCCCCCTCTTTTTGATGTGTTTTTCTTTCTTTTATTAACAGGTGCTTTATTATTAAATAATCAGTCAACATATACTAATTATTTTTTGACATTTTACTCCAGGAACGAGTGGTGAAACTCCAATTTCTTTTCACTATGATTCTCCATATTTTTAAGGATTTGTTTATATTTTATAATTCTAGCATCCTTATAGTATTTTTTTGTTTGTTTGTTTTTGTAACCAGAATTTAGATAGTAAAGTAGGGTTAGCTCTAGTTGATTTTTTATTTGTTTTTCAATTTAATCTTTCAATATTAGGATAATTGAGAATTGAAATTTATAATTATTATTTTTTTGTATGGTTATCATGGTCTTATAACTCGGGTTGCGTGTTAAGTTAGTAAGCTAGAGTTTTAGGGTTTTTTTTTAATATTAGATTGATTGAGAATTATATTTTATAATTTTTTTGGGTTTATAGTTTGTGAGGTTATCCCTACTCGAATCACAATTTTGATCGATTGGCTAAAGTTGTTTTTTAATTGATTTTTTTTAATTTTATCATTAAATATTGAATTGATTTAGAATTGAACTTCATAGTTTATCATAATTTTATTTTTATGATTTTATAATGATCTCCTAATATAGGTTTGGAAGGTAAAGCTAGGTAAGTTCAATTTTTTTGCTAATTGAGTTTTGTTTTCAATTTTGTCAATTAACATTGAGTTGGTTGAGAATTGAGTATATAACCGATAAAAAAAATATTTATCGGTTATCAGGGTCTAATGACATGCGTAGCACATTAGATAAGTTAATCAAAGTTGATCCAAACCGATACAGTATATTGTCATTTAATATTTTATAAAACATATTATTAAGATGCTTTTTAGTCATACTTATTTTTTTTAGTCATCAGAGCTGCCTTTAAACTTGTCAGACTGAATAAGTTATATGAGATCAATCCGCGTATAACTTTTGTTTTCTATTAAAAAACACGTCAATAACACCTAAATATATTTTATCAAATCCAATTTTTTTTTTTTATTGATTTGCAGTGTAGTGCGAACAATAATTTAGTTATTACGAGTTTCCTTGTCTCTGCGTTGCGCTGAGATTTTTTGATGTATCAAACTAATTAATTGTTGTGTGTGTTTTCATTGATTAACTAAAAATTTAATTACTTGAATGATCATCAACAAAATCTGTTTCAAATGGGTTATTTGTTTTATGCACCAAAATGATTGGATGTTGTTATTGTTTGAAATGTTTGATAATTATAATTGGTAGATTATCTATATGCATCAAAGCGCAAGACAAGTGACTTATATATTTTTTTATTGAAAATAATTTGGC
>CM063592.1:3938344-3985470 GCA_032356905.1 Salix exigua
AAAGCATATTGAACAAAGAAATTCTGCCTTCAACCATATGCATTGCAGGAATAAAGGAAACAATTAACATTGGATGTAGATATCATGCATCCCAATATGGCATCTTCATAAGATTTTTCTCCCCGTTATCAGCAGACTAAGTAAAAAGCATTTAGAGAAAGATTTGCAGCTAAATTGGGTTCAAAGGAACAATAATACACCTCAGATCTCTTCTTCTAAGTATCACTCTATACTTGCACATGCATTTATTTCCTCTCTATTTGACAAGAAAATTCATATGAAGGAGATGGTCAAGCGGAAAACAAGCACCAAAATGAAACAGAAAGAGCACAAACTGACATGCAGAAAAGGGGAAAACAAAGAATAAAAATAAATGGCAGTGGAGATTGGAAATCCTACTAGTCCAAGTAACCATGCTGTAAGACCATCTAGTACAAAGAAATAAACTTACGGGGTGAGGTGCTGTAAGCACTTGAAAGAGCAAAAACAATATCCACATAGTATCTAACAAAAACTTTTCCAAAACAATTACACAAAAACACCATTCATGGAGTTAGTAGCACCTGAGTAAATAAATCTGCCAAGCAAGTCAAGAGATTCTCTTCCGCGTCGCCGGTATTCTTACCATTACCATAATATTCTAACAACTGTTCTCGAAATGGTGCACAGAAGTAAAGCGCCTGCATAAAAAAGAAAGAAACATGGATAAGACATAGGTTGGAGAGCTAAAAAGCACAGCTGTACATCCCCCTCCGCTATCATTATACACCGAATATGCCTTAAAATCACATTCAAATACACTTTTCAACAAGACCTGCATGAATTACAATAAAATATAGTCATGATTCTCCAAAGAATCAAACTAAGAAAGTACTGATTATCAGCAATAAGTTGAAGTTTTCAACTTGATAAACGCAACCACTTGCAGTGGAAAGTACACAGAATATCATTTCCAGACTTGGCATACGAAAACTATGCATTCAAATTTTCAAATCCAATCCTAAGCAAAAAAACCTAATCTAATATTACTGAATAAAACTTGAGGCATAAAATAAATGTTTCGCGGTTAACCTGACTAGAACACTAAGTATGAAATAAAATTATCAATTCAAAGACGGGGAAAAAAGTCAAATAATCGACACAACACGAGTAACTAAGTAAATAAACTAAGGTAGAAAATGATCAAACCGAGAGAAAATAAAAACCGACAGATGATGGTTGAAATTGAAGAGATAATAGGAGACCTGTAAAACGCTATTACAATAACAAGTGTTGCCGAAGTTCTCGAGGCCAAAGTATCGTTCGCCTTCAGGAAACTGATCGCCTAGAGCTTTCTCGAGTTTAGAACCTGCCGCGCCCATTACTGCATCGACTGATTCAACTCAGATCCCGATTTAACTCACCGGCGCAACAATCCTCGTTGACGAGCAATTCTCCTGTCTTTGTCTAGATTTGGATAGTTCGTTAGGGTTTGTTTTGTAAACGAGGATTTTGTTTATGATTTTGGTGTAGGGAAAGGAAATGAGCGAGACGAGGGTTTGTGTTTGTCTGGTATTGCGATGTGTGGGAGGAATCGGAGATGAGCCTGGTAAATATTTATTAGTATTTATTCTCTTATTTTCTTTTCCTTTTATCTTAAATGAGATAGAGGAAAATACCATGAGATGAGCCTTTTATTTAGTTGACTATATATATTATAGTTAGTCCCTCTAGTTTTCCAAAACTAAATATTATCTCTCAATTTTTCAGAAATTCGGAAGTACTGCAGCCTGCAGCCTGCAGCATCTGCTTGTATTTTCTCTTAAGTTTTCCTAACGCTTCTTTCCTAACTTGTGCTGGTTAAATACATCACATGTTTTTCCATGACTTCTTTCCACGATAACTCAATAATTTTCAATCCACTTGGATTCATTTTTTTAACTTGTTATCCAATATATATGATTGAGATAATCTTATAAAAAGGAAAATACAAAAGTCATAAGATAGAGATATAATAACTTATTATTGAAGGATTATTTTGAAAATAAAAATAAAATCAAATTAAGCTGATATTTTAAACTCGTGATTGAGGTTGTAAGATTGAATTAATCAATAAAAGAAAATCAGAAAAAAACTATAAAACAAAATTCTCAATCATCCAAAATTATAAAATAACAATTAAAAAATAAATATCGATTTTTGTGTAAAAATAAATGAATAAGATAATGAAAGATACAATAAAAATAGAATAGATAGATAAAAAATCAAAAGAATAAACACCAAATAAAACAAACAAACCAAAGGATTTTGAAGGGTTAAGAAATTACAAAAAATAAATATAAAAACAAATATGAAGTAAAAACAAGTTATAATATTGTTGTCGGAAACTAAAGGTCCAGCGTGGAAATTAAAAGAAAAAGAGAAAAAACCATCACTGCCAAATGAATGGTCTATTGACCGCATACACTACCCACACATGGAGGGGTAGCCAAGGAGATCCCAACGCAGCCCTAAATGCCGGTGTGTGGCCGCTGGGTGCCGCTCGAAGTGTACGGAGATCATTTATGCACGGGCATTTTTTAAATAATATTTATATTTATTAAATTACTAAATAATCTTTACTATGATGATGATAAAATAAATAAATAAATAAATAAGCATATCGGGTCCCGTCGACATTCCCACGATGACATCTCTGAGGCTCCACATTTCTTTATAGTCTAGAAAGCAAAAGAAGGCCTTTACCTCTTCCTTTGCACCGTCGGACCCAAGAAGTTGATTAGTCAACCTTAATGAACATGATAATAACTAGAAGGTCCTGTGAGAATACCGTTTTATGCTCATTAGCCAGCGTAATGTTTTTCTTAAGAAAATAAAATAAAATAATAATTTCATTATACCAATCTAACAGGTATCTGTACGTACAATGAAACACTAAATGTCCTTACTATATATATTATGAGCTAGTTATTAGCAAGGCATGCGATGAGAGGACATTATCAAAGACAAGACGCATTGAAAATTTCTTATAGCATTAACAAGTCAACGTAAGTTATTTAACATTAACAAACTTTCCATGTGCATGTACGGAAAAATAATAGCAAGGAGGAGGTAACGCGTGACGAAAATGGCACGTGGCATGCATGCGTCGCTGAGTAGTTGGCCCAAGTCAATTTTCTTTTCTTTTATTATTATTAATAATAGTATTATATGTGGCAGTAGATGAACACGTGATGTTGAAATATAGCTAAGTGTTCGCTTTGCATATCAACATCCACTAGCCCGTCAATGATGTCAATCTGAGGCGGAATGAGCATCATAACGCAACAAACTAAGATGTTTAAAAAACAGCATTTTTTTAAAATATTAAATTTATCATTGTTAATAAATCATCTCACTTACAATATTATATTAACCTTATAAGTGAGGTCCTATAATGTGATTTATATTATTTTCTAACACGCCTTTCAGTGAAAGTCTTTGGACTTGAAACTTGCACGCTTCATATCACTTTGTGCTTAGTTTTTATCAAATATAATGAGGGTGGTGAGATTTGAACTCATGTCCACTGAGTCAACAAGGTTCGATACTATATTAAAGAATCATCTCATATAAAAGCTTAAGCTTGTAAATGAGACCCATAATATGATTTATATTATTCTCTAACAAGCACAATTATATAGTTCAATATATGTGTGTGTACCATATTAATTTAAAATCTTAAATAATACTTATTCTCTACCGTTTAAAACAATTACTTTATTGATGTTATTTTATTCTCAATAATAATTCACTTAAAAATCAACATGACTCCTTAGGTTGATTTATAATTTACATATATAATTTAAAAATACGAAGCTCATGAGTTCTGGTAGACACAAACACACACAAGGCTCCTGCTTTTCTCATAAACAACACCCACCGTCTCATCGTTTTATATGGTTTCCCCTGCTTGTTAGGTCAAATTGGTTTGATCAATTAATTGGAAAAGGTTGATCAAATTGGTTTTTGTTTTCAGACATTTTAAGCCTTTATCTGTGGAGGGACTAGGAATTTTCTATCTGGATTCTGGACTGATGTTCTGGATGCTAGTTGCAATATAATAAACAGGGATTTCTCTGAAAAGAAATGTAAATGATCAAGAATGCAGGTTGTGTTAGATAATAATAAAAATTATATTTTGAGGTTTTACTTGATAATTTAAATTTTGATGTGGGTGATTTTATGACATGGTATTAAAATCTAGTTGACTCAACGATCACGAGTATGAATCTAAACATCTTCATTTTACTTGATAAAAATCAAGTATAAAATAATATGGTCTGCACAAGTTTCAAACTCAAATGAGTTTAACTTGAAAGTACATATTAAAAATAATTAAAATTATATTCTGCAATTTCACCTGACAATTTAAACTCTTACTAACACTTAAAACCTTGAAGTAACGTGATTATACGACAATTCTTGAGGTGAATGCATATACTTTTCATTTGTATTATGTAGAAATGTCAATGGGTAGCTTGAGTGTGACTTCTATGGTGGATTTTAGCTGTCTGGTTATCATGTCAAGGTTAACTAGCAGAATTTTAGTCAGAACAATTGTCGAGCCTTGGTTCCAATTTGGATATTACTCATTGATGTTCTTGGGCCAGGATGCATATTCATGTGTATCACCTTCTGACATTTCATATATTTGATAAAGGATAAGGCATTAAGGATCTTCATCGGAGAAATCAAAGACATCTGCTTGAGCCAGATTTGATTTATAATTCCTCGGTGAATATGGTGTACTTTCATGACTGATTGCTTCATTTTGTTGATACTTCTGTTCCTTGCTAAGTTCATCCTCTGTTTTTCCTGTACTTGGCCTTTTCTTCATTAGCGAAGCACTGATCAGTAGCCAGGTTGAATATGATTGGAGCAACCAAGTTCTCCTCGTCCATGAAAATTTAAAATTCAGTAATAGACCACCCAGTGCATAAAAGTTGCACTGTAATATGATAGTTGAATATCTTTTATCATATGTTTTTTCCATGTGTTGTCTCTTGATTCTTATAGTGATATGATAGTTGAATATCTTTTATCATTGTAAAAGTTGCACACATTATTTAATTTAATTTTTTTACTCTTTGATAAATGATTTACACATGTCATCTATTTTTAACTACAATAATATTTTATATTTGTTAAAAATACTAAATTGTGCATAGACTATATGATTATAACAAAAAAATCTTAATAAAAATACAAAAATGCTTCCTGATATTAATTTAACAATTTTGTAATTTTAAGAGTAATACGTTCATTTCATTATACTTAAAATGATAAAAGAATTAAAAGGCTCATAAGAGAGATTTTATATTTTTGTTTTAAAGGATAAATAAATAAATTTACTGTAAAAGGTATTAAAATCTATTTGTCAGTTTAATAGCAATGAATGAACCACCAAGAAAAACCGTATTATCTATATAAAAAAGAGTTAATAGATTTTGTTGAAATATAAGTGTATGAACAATAAGAACTGTTTTATTTTTTTGATAGATATAATTATGACAATAAAAAGAATAAATATAACAAAATAAATAGTAAAAAATCTAAATTGAATTTTTATATTTTTAAATGAAAAAATAAAAAACAGCTTTCTTTTCTAGGTCTCTTCCACTTGATATCACGATGTATTAACCAAAGCTAGAGATCCTCGTCAGGCCAAAAGAAAACTAGAGAAAATGTGTTAATATTGTTTTATCCCTAAACGCTGCAGTTTCGTGTTCCTTCATTTCATCTCACTCCTCCCGCTCAGTTTCATTCCCTCCACCAGCGCGAACAACCATGGAAGAAGAATTGCCGCCGCCGCAGTCAGATCTCTCAAGTCCAAATCCATCCAGTTCCATAGACACCACGCTCCAAAAAAAGCACCAAGCAATGCTAGACCGTCTCTCCAATCGCCACCAATCCCGCCAAAAAACCGCCACCACTCCCACCACAATAGATTCCACGGCCTCCTTCCTCTTTAAATTCACCGAATCCAAACGCTCAATCGAATCTCTACTCAACAGCTCGCCTAACACACCAGATCCTACTCTCCTCAAATCTCACCTCGCTAATATCTCCTCCTCCATCTCCTCCTCGAAAAACTCGTCGCCGAAAGCTCCTACTTTATCCCTCCTTACGAACTCCGCTCCTCTCTCAAATGCATCGAGAATTTAAAACAATCTCTAGAGAATTTGAATTCTCAACTTCTCCCTAAGAAGAGATTCTCCTTCAAAAGCAAATCCACTAGTAAACCAAATCCCGGCAATTTAAATACAAATCCAATCGCACCAAATCCATCTCACATACCTCAATCAATTCGCGATTCACCTGGAATTCGAAACAAAGAAAGCCAAACTTTAAGCAAGAATTTCAAAATTTTTAAAGAGATTGGGGAGTTTACGCTATCGGATTTGGATTCATGTGAAGTGAAGTTGATCGGGTGCATTAATGCATTATTTGTCAACAGATTGAGGAATTGTAGGGTTTATACGGGACCTGTGATTGGTTCAATTTTGTTAGAGGAAGTTGAGAACTGCGTGTTCGTGTTAGCATCGCATCAGATAAGGATACATAGTGCGAAAGGCTGTGATTTTTATTTGAGAGTGAGGAGTAGACCGATAATTGAGGATTGTGGAGGTGTGAGGTTTGCGCCGTATTGTTTGAGGTATGTGGGCATTGAGGAGGATTTGACAGAAGCAGGGTTAGAAGAGGAGAATGAGAGTTGGGGAAATGTGGATGATTTCAAGTGGTTGAGAGCAGTGAAATCACCGAATTGGTCAGTTTTGGAGGAGAGTGAAAGGATTGGCTGTGTGGAGATTGAGGGTTCGGGAAGCACTGAAACTGAAGTGGAGATTGAGAAGGTTTAGAGAGCAGAATTTCAATAGTTTGTTATGCTAGTTTTGAGTTCAGGTAATATGATTTTTTGGGATTTTGCTCTGTATTCTTTGTGGGTTGATTGTGTTTCACATGCCAGGTGTTATGGAGTTTTGAATGAAAAGTGGGAAATGATGTTATGGAAATGCCAAGTGTTTTAGTTGTTTTTGTTATTGGATTTTGAATCAACGGTGGAAATTGTAGTTGTGGTATATGCTTGTTTTTGTTGCCATGCACTAGATTGTTGGGTTTGGAGCATTTACTTAATGAAGCTGTAAATGTTTGCTTGAATGTACTGATTGTTGCTTCTCATTTTTCTCTATTATAATTTGCTTCATGAATTAGGGTTTATGTTAATGTTAATGTTGATACTGTGAATAAGGTTTAGTGAAAAATGAAGTCAGGGTAGGGCATCATGGAACTTCTCTCTTCTGAATGCTTAATAATGGTTAGAAATTCTGGCCCGTCCGATTTTCTGTTGATACTCGTAACCTAGGAGCCCATGAGGATTAGTGGGCAGAGGGCCATAGACCCAAATAAATTTGGAGTAAAAACTTGTACAACATCATCCGTAATAATTATAAGTTTTTTGAGAAGTTCTTCTACAAAAGAAGCTTGTCACAAATGCTTTAAAAAGAGTTCATGGGCATCTATATATATTTAAAAATTTGCCGACCCGCTTCTAATATTGCTTTAGTGCTATGGTGCTGAAACACGCCTGAAACTAGAGGGAAACCTCTTATATCAGATGAATTACTTGCTATGCAGAGAAATGAAAGACATCATGTCAGGAGTGGCAGCAAAAACTTTAGATCTATTGTTCTTGGAATATTTACTCATTAGAAAGATCTTGGTGTGCCACATCTTAAGGCCATCAGAATTAAACTTCCAAGGGGTGAAATTAAAAACGTATTTTGTATTGTTTTGGAACTATTTTTTTAATCCTCATGGACGGTTATGAAATTTGATGTTAGTCCTGTTTATTTTGTTAATTCATCATGGCATTTTGTTAAATTGACCACTCCTAAACATTGTTGTAGGTACTAATTTTGCGGTATATTCATAGTTTTTGATGAATATCATTTTGGTTTCTTCTAACATGGACTCGGTATTTCTTCTAGTAACGTTCCCCCCTCTTTTTGCAGTCCCCAAACCTACTTTAGAATCTTTGCATTAACTGAATCTTGAGACAGCAGAAAACAAATTTGATTCTTATTATGTGATTGGTAATAGAAGTAGCTATTATTGGATTTCTGGTAAAGTGAATTTTGTGGTTTGGTTTGTCCAATGCCATGTCTAATGGCTTGTATCGATCTAGTGGCTTAATAGATTGCTGCTCCTTCTATACTTTTGAATAGTCCTCGACCTCTTTCTGCATTGCTGAGAATTTTCTGCCGGTTAAAGGGAAGAGCTTGGCTTTTGTTGCAAGTTTTATTTCCCTTCTGGCTGCAATGATTGTTCCCAATTCTATTTGGTAGTCTCTATTGCTATGTGGGGAATCTGTTTGATGGTACCCTGTACTTCTATATTGCCGTTTTTTTATTTTCTATTCTAGTTACTTCTGTATTCTACAAGTGGTTATCTTCTGATACTGCTGCAATTATAGATATGAATTTATCTGCTGCCTTTCGATTAGTTCTGCTCCATGACAACAGTTGTTTAATACAATTGCAGAAGATTAATAATACTCGGTGACATGTTTTCTGGATTGTGGTCAAGTTCGCTGTTTACCATGGCCAGTTTCAGGGATCAGGTTGTTCTCTGGATGTTTAAATCCTTGAAATACCAGCTGAATGTGAGTTGCTGCCATGGCCTGCTGGCTGTCCTCGTAGTTTTCTGGTTGGATGCTGATATATTTCACTGGGCGAGTACCTAGTCTGACAAGTTATTATGGGATACATACCCCCTACAGCATTGTTGAAGCTAAAAAAAATCAGTTTGTAAGCTAGTTCTCTATTGCTGTTGACTTGCATGTGCTCTGTGGATCGTTTCTATTCTTCTATCGATACTATTTTTTTTGCTGGCACCTTAATAATGCTTCTAAAACTCATCTCAATGATTGCTTGTAGCCCAATGATGATTCAAGTGTTGCTGTTCTGTTGTTCTAGTATGAATATTTGGTAGCCCTTTTGTTTCTATTTGATTTTTTTTTTGTTAAACAAGGCAATGACATGGGATTTTCAGGGATGCTATTCTTGTAGTGGTTCATTTAGTTTTGTACTTTTGTTAATGAAATCCCACCTTTTGCTATCTAAGAAAATCATAGACCAGTCATCTCTTTTTTTGTAGGCATATTGATTTAGAAGTGTGAACTATCATCCATCATTCTTTTTGAGATTTATTTTAAGAACATCATTGCTGCTCTTGAGCCCTGACCCTTCTGCTTATTTTTTCCATTATGGACTGGTGACTGTGCATAAGAAGCAGAAGCAGGTTGAATAATCATACCTATATATTTTATAAGGACTATTTGGGGCCCCTTTGACAACTACACCTGTTTTGACTTTATGCTTTGACTTAATTGCTGGCATTTGGCCTTATTGATGTGATCTTGCCAGTTTTTATCATAACTATTCCAATTCCAATTTTTGTTGATATCTGAAGCCATGTGCTTTCCAGAGTTCAATTAGTCAAATAGCTAATACTGATCTATTCTCAGTACCCAATCAAAGATTCTTTTGAATCTCGAAATTGCTGTCTGATGAGAGTTGTTTGGTAAGGGTCTTGTCAAATGTTCCCGTGATTTCTCTCCTGGCGTTGTCAAAATGTGGAATGTGGGTTGGCATTTGGCAGCAGTAACCTACCTGCTTTGCAATTCCCAATATGCAGAAGTCTTGTATTTTCTTCTATCCTGCATCTTTCGAAGGCATACCATTAAAACCTGCATAGATTTTTCAACTTTCCAACAGTTTAATAGCTGTTATCTTGGACTGCGGTTGTGATCAGAGCAGTATTTATTCACTATCCCTGTAATTAGCAAACCCATGATTGGCATGCTAATTTCTTGCTAGCAGCTCATATGAATGTGGTAAACAAGTGTCAAATTTTAGAAACATATTGGTTTCACATTTTAGGATTCTTGCGTGGGCCAAAACAAAGCAACTGCCATAATTGAATTTAATATATCTTAGGATACTTTAGTTGTAGCTTAGTAGCTCACATTATCCGTTTTGGTATTCTTTTTCTATTTTCTATTCTCTTGTACCAACTCCTGTTGTGTTATGTTTTAGTTGTGGGCATAAACATTTTCTTTTTCAAGCTTTGACTTTATTCTCTGGCTAGTCCAATCAGACTGTATGCTCGTGGATAGATCTTGATGATCCAATCAGGTCTCAACTGCAGCCATGTGACCTAGCCCTGCATGCATCTTTGTTTGAATCTGTTGCCTGGTTCTCGTGTTCGATATCTAGGAACTAAGATATCCATGAGCAGGCCTGGATGATTCGATCCCCCTTCCATCTCTCTCTCTCTCTCTCGATCTTGTAGAGAAACACGTTTATTTTCAGGCTTTAAAGTTCGTTTCCAGTGTACTTGATCATTTGTCTTGATCCCACTTCTGCATACTGAAACGGTGCAGTGTTGAGTGCTATGCAGAACGACAAGTATTCGCAGGTTGATATCATTCTGAAGGTATGTTTTTTTCTTTTCTCTAGTGATTATTAATTGCAAGTATATTTTTTACAGGCTTCAATTATTGAATTTAGATCCTCTTTTTGCTTTTAATTTCCTATAAACCTTCTTGCTGGTTTACATGTAATTTCAGCTCCTCCACCATGTTTCTCTCAGGACTACGACACGCTCTTAAAAACACTTTGATTATTTTTGCCACTTGAGAGGTGGTAGAAAAATAAGCCGGGTTAAGTCAATTTTTATTTAAAATACACAATTAATCTTAAAATACTATACTCCCAACTTAAAATCCCCAAAATAGTTTAAAACACAATTAAATAGGAAAACATCTCGCTCCCAACCCAATAATTTTTTTGACAAATAATGTAAACAAAAAACACCTTAATATAAAATCGTTTAGTCAAAATGAACACTTTAACATCAGATTTGATCGTTTCTATCATCATAATCATTCAACTTAGCTACCCTTTTCTCTTTTATTTGCTGTTTTATGATGATTCTTAACTCAAGAACTGAAACTGTGCTCGTAAAACAAAGTCTTGAACTGAAACTGTGCTCGTAAAACTACGCATGCGAAAAGTAAAATAAAAATGAAAAATTCCCAAGGAAAAAAGAAGATAAAAACTCATATTATTGTATTTTTATTTCTTAAGAAGAGATCATGGTTATTATTTATTTTTCAATTTAGAATCCTTATTTTTCTTTAAATATTTTTCAAACAGTAAAATTGGATTTTTTACCTATGAAATTGAGCACTGATTCAATATTTGAATATTTTTTGAGATCAAGAGAACTATATATAAAAACTAAATTGAAATACATTATTAGCCTCAAATCCTAATCAACACGACATTAAAGGAATAAACAATTAAAAGAAAAAATGATAATAAAAGGGGAAAAAATAAGACACCAAAATTAATACCATTTGTTTGTTTTGTTTTTTTTTAAGAAAAAAGAGCAACTATTTTTACTTCTTCAGTCTTGGTCTTATTTTTTTATCTCTTGAAAATAATAAAATCAATTTTTTCTCGTGAAATCTAGGTAATTGGGCCACTCACGATTCCATTTAGCGGGCCAAGCCTCACCACTAGGCCCATAAAATATGGACTGTGGATGATGAATAAGAACATCTCTTTTGTTTTGATATGAAGGCACTTGCATGGTTTGGATGCCCCTAAAAGGAGATCCTAGCTAGCTGAATTCTGTATGGGGGCATACACGAACCTTCCTTCTTCGAATGTATCGAACGGTATGATATTTTTATTTTTATTTTATAAACCCCGCGACATATCAATTTAATTGACAGTACAGAAAATAGGTAATGTCTACCTACTCTGCAATTTTAAATGGCGCACAAGGTCAGTATTCTCCTCGAAATATCATAATATTGCACTCATTAATCTAGCAAGACCAGAGAGAGAGAGGAGAGGGAGAGGGAGAGGGAGAGGGAGGGGCCGGGGGGACAGGCCTCCCTGTGTTGGCTTAAATCATCAGAACAAAAACAAAGTCTAATATATTAAGAGATATTCAGTTGGTGAATCTAGTATTTCTAATCAAACTTCAAAGCATTATAAACCCCACCTGACCTGGGTCTGGTATACGGTATATATACGTAATGAGGTTATGCATGCATGTTGCTTATATTCAAATTATAGGGCTAATTTTTCTGCACACTAGTTGCTATATCTATCCATTTTGTTACTCTTATGTTTTTATTTTTAAATTGCAAATGTACTTGCCATGCAAAATATAAAAGAGAGACACCCTATTCATACACACACAAATATATATATAAATCAAAGTCAAATTAGAGATATCATACGAACACCGGATTTCAAGGCTAGATTTGCAAAACAGGAGGAACAGGTAGGACTTTTAGGGTCCAATCATATATTCTTGGCAACTAATCGAGGACAAGTGCGCGCACGGATGATGCTTGGTATAAAATACTTTTGTTGACAGTTTAAAATGATACATTGCAATGTTCTGCGTGCCGTATATATACGTTCATGATTTCTTATTGAACAGAATATGGCGTTTTATATGTATATATATATATATATATATATATATATCAGCTGCTTGCGTGGGTAAAATATATTAGAGGGAGACGTAACTAATTAACTAGAGCTAGGAACCCATTGGATGTGCCATGCATGAAGACAGTACTCTCCGTAATTAATGTTTAAATATGACTTCGTTTCTGGTGAACAAACATGATCACGATGCTATTAATTATATTCGTTCTCCTGATTTTCCCTTCATCTATTATCTTTTCTTAAAAAACTAAACGGGGAATATTGTTTTTCATTACTTGTGGATCAATATTCCTGGTTCAATCCGTTGTCTTTGGATTAATTCACGCACTATGTTCAATATCCAGGGTTCATGAGTTGGTTGTTTCTTTTTCAAATGATTTTTCTGTTTCCCTTTAGTGTTCGAGCATTTTCCTAATTGTTTGTTTCATAAATTCACGTTCGTGTTTGTTTGTATGTTTAAGCTAACTTGCTCGCTCATCATTGCTTACGATTCTCTCAAGCTAGCTACTGTATTCTTAGAGTCTGTTTATATATCTCGGGTACGTAGAAACATAACTTTAATGGATTATCAGTTGAGGAATCATCTTTTATATTTTCTATTACAAATCGTGCATTATGAAAAATCCAAAATGATATGATCAGACAACTATTAAGTTGTAAAGGCATATGTCCGAATCGATCCAGAAGCTGGTGTCATTTTTGTTTTTGTTTTTGGGTGTTCTCTGAGCCTGTCAAAATTAAGTTGATGGAAGCATACAATCAATCAGTGTATATATAACTAGCTGGGCTGTAGCTAAATCAAATGATGTATTCTATGAATTTTAGGTCATAATTAACATAATATAGTTAACCAAACTATCATTCTCATTGTCTTTCACTGTCCTTAGCTGTAAATGTGATGTCATCGTCTATTGAAGTTAAGCCAACAAATTAATCACGGTAGTTGATGAGCTAAAAACAGTGATAAAGCTAGCATAGTACAAGATTGCCTCATTAATTAAAATCTAGTCAAACTTTAAATACATCCCTATAAAGAAAAATATTATTCAAATTAAAGGTTTTGTTTTTGGATGATTGCTTGTGAATCAATTCACATATCATATTCTTGGCCCATAGTGTTGGCCATAACGGTTGAGAAAACAGAGTAGAAAGATGCTAGGTGCAATTAATTAAGAAGATTTGAGAAATTTTGTTTGATTATAAATTCTAGCATACATGTCAGGAGTTATATAGTCTAGTTACCTATAAAATTAATGTCCAAAAATAACCAATGGTCGCCGTGCAGGCACTTTGTGTAGACCAATGAGATAAGTGACTTCAGTAATACATTTTGACGTACGTGTGATTATCATTGAAATGGTAAAGATGTGATGAAGTTAGCACAGATTTCTAAGGCCCCACATCAATTGTTTTTGCTTTCTGGCCATTAGGGTTGTTAGGCCATGAATAGTAGAAAAGGTTTGAAGAATATGGTGTTCGATGCATGCCCACATATAGCATTCACGTGTGCTGCACGTAAAACAGCTCTTTCTCATGTGAAAATATATTATAAGCAGCTGCTGTTTCTGTCATTTCTGCTTGTTTTTCTTCAATCAATCGCATAATGATCCTTAAAGTAACTGTCATTGTCCATAGTAGAAGAAATAATCATTAGTCCAAGCCGATTCATATATCTTATCCCATTCATTTATGATTTGAGAAAATTGAAAGTCCTTCTCTCTGATCAATCTCTCTCTCTCTCTCTAACTATACGGAGATATCACTGTTTAAGTCTACATGATTTATTAGATTAATTGAAAATGCAGGAACCCTTAACGATGGTGGGCTTTTGATGAAACTGCTACTGGCTCTTCCTGTCAATCTATCTAGATAGCTATATACTCAAATATGTTGGTTTCAGGATCTAGCTAAACGACCTCATCGAACCCAATTTATCTGAGCTACTACAAGTGCGCATGGGTGTTTATTGCCCAGCACTTGATCATTTGAGTCAATTTGTTGGAGCTCTAAATCAATACGTGTCACGATTCCATAATCTTTCAGTACTGTAAATTATCTCAGAGAGAATAAACAAAGACGATTCCCTCTGAATCTCTATCCCAGGAACAAAGAAGGCATCCTTTACATTCTATAATTTGTTTATGCTATGTATATCTTGAATGTGCTTATATGTAATTATAACCTATATATATATATATGTATGTATGTATATATAGCAGGGTTGCTTTTCTTTTGCATGGAAATAGGGCAACAGCAAACCCTAGGCGTGGAATGGGGAAGCATAGAAAGTCAGAGTTTAGATGTATTGGGTAGAAACTTAACAGCGCAAGCAATTTAGTTGTTTAGCTGACTGAACTATGATGTTTTCTAAATCGTAATTAAAAATTATCACTAACTTTAGGTGACATCACTTGCGTTCTAAATTCTATATATATTAAACCTGCTTCTTTTCTATGTGAGGAGAGGAGGTGGTCCACCCGACAAGGAACCCTAGTTGAAGAAGCAATCTCCCTTTCTCCCTCTCCCTTTGTGACAAAAAAAAAAAACAAATCTTTAACAAGCTTTCGTGAGGGAGGTGGCAATGGCAATAGGGTTTCTCTCTTAAAATCTAGCTATGAAGGAGATTTTTTTATTTCTCTTAATGAGTAAAATTTCTGCCGACAGTAATATATATACATGAGCCAAGTGAAGGAAAAGAAAATTTAATGAATTCCCACTTCTCGTCTTGTTGCTTTGACTCTATGTGGCCATTGATTTGATGCTTTTGTGTATTTTTAGTTTTTTCCTTTTCAATTTATTTTAAGATAACGTGTTTAGGTTAAAAGAAATCGCCTGGTTATGGAGTAATATTCTTATACAGATTTAAATTTTTAATATTTTTTGAGAAATCACTATCCAAACTTAAAAGCAATATATATGTATATATCTTTCTCGTATTGCCACTTAAAATTGTGATTATACACACACAGTAATAAGGACATTAAATCAATAAGGATGCTATATATTTTAATTAATTTATTAAGTCGTATACCTAGAGCAATGAAAATCATATTTAATTAATATATATAAATTTAATTTTGATATACTTTAGATCAGGAAAGTTTTTGTTCCATGAACATATATGCTGATACTAACAAGATTATCCTTGATTTATCCAGGAGAGACAGCAGAAAAGCCTGCGGGGTTATGTTTCATGAAACTGCGCATTTTCAGGCCCTATTCTTTGTTATAAGCATTATATCTGTATCTATATCCTTATATATATATATATATATATATTTGACCGGGTGTATATTTTGAGGCCCTGTTCTTGGAAATGAAATCAAGGGGTACGTACGTAAAATCTGTCTGTTTATTATATGATACAGGACAAGGAAGTAAAGGAAGGAGGCATCAACAAATGCCATTGACGCATTCTCATGATCAGGGTTAAACTTAAAGGAGAAAGTCTTTTAGGTTTCAAAGATGGTGGAAATTCAGTGTTTGCTGCACCAACTTCTCCTCTAACCAGCTCCCTCTATGGTCAAATTAATGGCTCATGTCCTTTTCATCATCACATCCCTATCTCTCATGAGAGTAAGTTTTATGATGATTAAGTTTTCTGACAACCATTCATGTCATCCTTCCTTCTGTTCTGAACATCTGGTGATTTATTATGCTCTTGGTTGAAGCGTTAGATTTCTTTTGAATCTAAATTGAAGCTTCCGCTATTCAATCTCTGCACGATGTATTTTCTCTTTCTGATTACCTGCTATTATTAGACATGTCGTGATGACAAATGATTTGTGATTTACATAACAGATATTAAATTCGAGTTAAGATGTGTATTTTTATAAGAGCTTGAGATAACTTAATTTTACTCGTTTACCTAGACTTACAAATTATATTTTCCGGGAATGAAATTTACTCGTATTCAAAAAAAATCCTTGAATAATGCTTGTGTATTATGTCTAAATTCTTTCCCAATCAAGTCTTAAGCATATCAATCCATAAGTATTTTTTTTAATAACGGTATTCATCATAATACACACACATGTACACATACAAAAACCTGAAAGTGTGAACGTGCTTATCTGCAATATTGACGGATGCATGTTTATATTCTATGTGTTTGTATTCCAAATCACATGAAGAGTACAATTATGCATGGAATCCCCTGAGTCCCACTAGAAAGTTATAGAAAATTATCAAATGGACGCGACTGTGGGGGAGAAGGAGAGAGAGAGGTGGCCTATTAGCAACGTGGTTGGTCAGAGTGCAAAATCATCAAGCACACGTGGAAAGAGACACCATGCTCGATCAAAGCTGGAACAAGATCCCACTGAGTCCTCAACTCAGAATATACAAGGCCAGCCATGGCAGTGAAGGACAAGATGTGGGGAGAAGGAGATAGAGAGAGGTGGCCTATTAGCAATGAAGTTGGTCAGTGTGAAATATCTTCAAGCACACGTGGAAATCAAGAAGCTGGAACAAGATCCCACTGAGTGCTCACCTCGAAATATACTAGGCAAATGAAACTAGCTAATGATCATGTGGCCTTTATTGCATCAGACATTAAATAAAACCAATCAACTTGCCATCACCTTAATTTATTAGGAAATTGCCAGCACTATATATTATTGATTTCATCGGTTACGCCTTGATTCCCCCATTATATATATATATAAATGTTATACATATTTGCTTATTTTGTGATTATTGACGGGACATGAATGACAATTTCTTTGAAGAAGCAGGCGTACATATGTATCCAATCAAACTATACCTCGAAAAAAGTATACTCGAGCTCGGATCTGTATCGATTTTACCTCGTTTCGTTCACTTTTTAAGTCTAATAGAGTTAAATTAAGTTCTCCTTGTCACTGTGTGCTTCCTGAACTTCCTTCACAAGAGTCGGCTGGAGTTGGATGTGATGAAATTAAATAAATAAATTCCCATCATACAAGAATATTATTATACGTACCGTTTGCTTTATATTTATGCGAGATCAGGTAAACATAACGTCCGATCCTTTCTTTCATAATATAGCAGATTTAATTACAAGTCGTTTGATTTGTTAATTTGCTAGCTAGGCCATCCTCCCTCATAGCCTTTCCATGACGAGAGATGGATGTAATGTTTGATTTTGAAAATCTTCAAGATCATTATGATCAGTTCCAATGTATATTCAAGAATCTATTCAAGGTACGTTATGGTGACAAAGAGTTTCAGGTCTATCTTATAAATTTTAAATTTGAGTTGATCAGATGTATTTATTTTATAATTAAGACTTTGGAAGAATCATGTCTTAAATATGAATTACTAACATGTTTAAGTACACAATTTTCTTTCGTCTCTTGTTTCTGATGAGTTTCTTTCAAGAAAGGTGGTTGTATTTTTATTTATTATTTATGAAACTACAACATACGATCTTTCTCTGCAAAGGGAGAGACTGTTTTAAACTACAGAAAACGTTCATTTTCACACCTCGAGTTTATGGAATTCGACTGGTTAAAGCTCGAGTATATATAACAAAATTTCATTTCTCGTAAATTTTATTTAAAATGTGAAAATGGCCGCACCCTCATCCCCCCAGTATGTGTAAGGTGGCCGGAAATTTCAGAAACTGACGAGACCCCATCTTCATATACAGTGATCAATAGATTCATCTACAATAATGATAAATATAAAAATATTATATACGCAAGCAAAATTAATAGTAAGAGATGACGTTTCCATGCAGCGTGTGACGAAACAGGCTGCTCGTTGCGTGCTGGCATGGACTGCGTTCCTATACTCTGACCATCGACAGCATGCCATCTGCTCCTTGATGCTGACTTTTTTTCTTAATTTTAATTTGTTTTTTACTATATAATTATGTAAGGTCTTTATCGTTTAATCATTTAAAGGATATCAAAATTGCCCTCACCACTTCTCATTGCCAGATCTTGGCCATTTTTAGCATGTTATATAATGTTGGGATCGAGATTTAAATATCCTAGTAATTGTTGGATGCACAAGAAATACATCCCATACATCCAACAAGAACCTCATGATAGCTTATTGGGTAATTACTAATCATACTTCTTTAATCTATAAACCAAAATGTATGTGAAAATTCATATAATAATGAGAACGTGACATAACTTTCTGGTATATAAAAGTATGTGAATTCTTAGAATATTCTTACGGTTCCAGCAAGTTCATGCATTTTAGACATTAATTAGTCTATAATTACCTGGCGAATCAGACAGGCTTCCTCTCGACCCGGACACTAATTAAATTTTTATATCTATTAAAGTTACTTCATTTCTTCATTTTTTAAATTAATCCTACAAATCTATAAGTATTCTACTCACCATCCCTGTAGTTTAAATTATTGCATCCAATCCTCGTAGTGTAAATTTTCCCCCATGTTTACTCTTCAATCCTGTTTCGCATTGTTTTTCAAAAATGTTTTTTTTTAAATAAATTTATTTATTTATTTTTTACTTTAAATTAGTTTTTTTTCGGTATTTTAATATTATTTTAATATGTTGATGTTAAAAATAATTGTTAATAAAATATTATTTTGATGTATTTTTAAACGAAAATTACATTAAAAAAACAACATCAAACACACTTTTCAACATGCACTTCATTGTTAAATAGCTCACGGAATCCGGTCGAAAGCCAACTCCCTTTTCTTATTCTTATCATTTGCTTATTTTTCCGTTTTAAATTAATCTTGTACATGTAAAAACCGAAGCAAATAAAACATTTTAGAAATAATTAATTTATAAGGTGAGATTTCATTATTAGCTATTAACTGGCCAAGGATACTTCAAAAATAAAAAGCTCAAGGGTATTTTACGAAAGATGAGATGATTTTATGAAGCTATCCATCTAAGTAGATAAAAACGTACTAAAGAAAATAAATCACAGAACAAAGGAATTAAATAAAATAAAGTAACAAGAGTAGTAGAAGTTACTAACCCTATTGTTACTCAGAGAGAAATACAGTACCTTTTACTCCTCAACATATCATTTATTTCAATTTTATTTTATCTTTTATGTAAAAATAAAATAAAAAAACATGACAAAATATAATTGGTAGAAGTTTTTGTTCCTATAAAATGCTGTTTTTGTAAGTTTTCTTTTCTTTTCATAGTGTAATTATACTAAAAATAGAACTTTATCTTATTTAAGTTAACAAATCTAATAAAAACCTTTAATCCCCGTATGATTAAAATAGAAGAAACAATAAACTAAAAAAACACCACAAACAACAAGGATGCAATAATTTTTTAATACAAACAAAAATAACAAAAACATTACTCTATATATGTGTGCTCAATGGTTACCTAAGACCCCATGTTATTAATAACATTAATAATTATCCATATTTCTTAAACAAAGGCTTGTCGCCAACCTAAAAAACCACCTCCAAAACTGAACATCAACACCATTGTCTGCTTGAAATATCTTGTTACCTCTGAAGCAATAAAAACACCAGGGTTAATGGTTAAGTATACACTTAAAACATAAAGGCAAACCATCATTAAATATTGGTTTGCACTTTATATTTATAAACTAGTAGTGCATATCTCATCAATATTTATCCCAATAAAATGGTTCTTATAAAATTTACCCTTAATCCAAAACATTTACTAAAACACCATAGAGCCCCTTTAATATTTAATAAAATTAAAAATCATTAAGCATAAAAACAAAATGTTTGCCTAATCTTGTTTTTTTTTTCCGGAGTTAAAAAGCTCAGTCACTCCTCTATACTTTTAAAACTTCTCTTCATATCATTGTAAGTGAACCATGATGTAAGAAAATGAAAGGGGGTAAGGGTGGTGGTGTTTATGAATATCTAACCAGTTATAACTTGAATAATATTACTGATGATTTTATATATATATATATATATATATATATATATATATATTAGCTGTAATTATATTTCATCAGGAATTCTATTTTAATACTCACACATATTACTTTTATGTGTAATTAATAAGGGGACATCTTCCTGATTTTTCACCTTTTGATTTCCATTTGTAATTTCTCCAATATTCATTGACAGAAACAACAACATTATTTTCCGTTGATGTTTTCATTTGTATTTTATAATCTTGAAGAAGTGAGTGGGTTTATGTGTTTGTGGAGTTCATGTGGTGGTTTGGGTGGAAAAGACAGTGGCCCGGGGTTTAACTGCCTATGGTGGCTCAGGTTGAAGACAGTGGTTAGGGTGCAGCTTGGGATTGGCTGCTATATTATTGTATATGCGCATGGCAATTACCGAGCTATCACTAAAAATTGGGTAGCAAATTTACCCTTCATCATTTCTTTTTCATATAATATTTGTAAGAATATATGTGAATGTTTGAAAGCATAAGGCAAATGGAAATCACCCAATGTTTTTTTTTTCATTTTCCTGTAACAATGTTTTCTTTTGTTGAAATGTAAGAAAAAGTATTTCATACCCCGTAATGAAACTCGTTAAGAAATTATATCACTTAAAAATTAAAGTTGTTAAGTGAAGTCCTGTAATATAATTTATATTATTTTCTAATACGTCCTTTCAATAAACTCTTTAAAGTTGAACTCAGTAATCACTGAGTCAACAAGACTCGATACTATATTAAGAAATCATCTCATTTAAAAATTTAAATTGTTAAATAAAATCTTATAGTATAATTTATATAATTCTATACTACACCGAAGATGTTTCTACTACAATGAGGTTATTTTAGAGCAATAGACCAATTTCGATTGGCAACAGAGTGCTCTACCATTTTGTGCTGGCTGCTCAGAATTTTATGGCCAATCGATTAATTAACTCTACCTAGAGACCAGAGGGGAGACGGAGAGGGCACATTTGACATTTCAAGAAGAAAATGGTTATTGTTGTTTTGCTTAGCGAATGGGAAGCTACCACATCAGCCACTCAAGAAACATTGAACGGATATAAATAGCAAGCCTGCAGTCAATGGCTGGATCAAAAGGAGGCAGACAAATCTTAAGGGAGAAAACATAAGATACACTGTCTGATAGAAAATGGGAAGATCTCCTTGTTGTGACGAGAGTGGCCTCAAGAAAGGTCCCTGGACCCCCGAGGAAGATCAAAAACTTGTCAAATATATCCAAAAACATGGCCATGGAAGCTGGAGAGCCCTCCCCAAGCTTGCTGGTATCTCCATCTGTCTATCTATCTTTCTGTACGTGGCACAGCTCCATCTCCATTTCTCTCTTGCTCTGGCTCTAACAGGCAGTTTATTTTTGCAGGTCTTAACAGATGTGGAAAAAGTTGCAGGTTAAGGTGGACAAACTATTTGAGGCCAGATATCAAACGAGGAAAGTTTTCCCAGGAAGAAGAACAGACAATTCTAAATCTCCATTCCATCCTTGGCAACAAGTAATTAACCAGTCCAACAATCATCTTTTCTGTTGCATCTTGATTACTGGATTGTTCATGTTATACTTATGTCCGTTTTATTTGTTTTGCTTGCTGTTTTACCAGATGGTCAGCAATCGCTGGCCACCTGCCGGGGCGGACCGATAACGAAATCAAGAATTTCTGGAACACCCACCTGAAGAAAAAACTCATTCAAATGGGTTTTGATCCTATGACTCATCGGCCTCGAACTGATATATTCTCAAGTCTACCTCATCTTATAGCCCTGGCCAACCTGAAGGAACTCATGGATCATCATTCATTGGAAGAACATGCTCTAAGAATGCAAACAGAAGCTGCACAAATGGCAAAACTTCAATATTTGCAGTATCTCCTTCAACCTCAGCCTGCAGCTGCTTCTAGCAATGCAACAAGCTCAAACAACCTAAACAATATCAGTACTATTGGTGAAATGAAATCCTTTAATCTGTTGAATTCACTTCCTTCATTCAAGGATAGCCCAGTGTCAAGTTTATCCCAGTTGGATTTATCAGCTTCCTCTCTTCAAGGGGTCAATGATTTAATGTCCTTCTCTCATTTGCCTGACTTACAAATCCCTTGCAACTATCAAACACCAGCAAACAAGGAAGTGCTTGATCAAGCTCCTGATCAGCTGACAGTCTTTAGTCCAGGAGAGAACTCACCCAATTCTCCATGGCAGCTTCCTTCATCTTCAACCCCATCTCCTCCTTCGGTATTTCCATCTGTAACACAGAATTGCAGCATGATCCACAACCTGGGAGATGCCTCTAGCACTTCAAGCTATGCAGGGGAAGCTCCTTCAGTCTGGCATGACATCCTTGAAAACCCTTTGTTTTATGATATTGCCTAGCTTAATTTTCATAATTGTGAAAGGTTTGGAGTTCCACACCGCCACTTCTCTGTGTAATACCACAACATATAAACTGCACACAACTCCATTAATAATCTATACACACAGTAGCACATTTCACTACTCATCATGGTAGATAGATTTGCATGCATGTTTTTGAATGTAAGTTGGAACAGTTTTTCTCACGGAGTGTTACCAACTAATCATATGCAATTATGGGACTGATTTTATCGAAAGATTTCATCTGATTTAATTGCCATTTTTTTCAGTGAACAACTTCTAGCTATAGCTTTCACAAGGTAGCTAACATACAGGAATAATGTTCCATGAATGACCAGTGATCTTCATGGCAGGTAGGTTATGAAAATTATTTCATGCGTCTATACTATTGATTAAAGACTAATTAAATAACTTAAAACACCATACTCTACTTTCCTTTTTTTTTCTTAACAAACATGGAATATGTTCTTCTTTTTGTCTTGAAACGTGTTGACAATCTATTCATACAATATATTGCCTTGAACTTGCATAGAACTTTCCATCTTTTTTAACAAGAAAAAAATTGGAATCTTAGAAGAAGCATACACGTACATTTATATTATATAAATAAAACAAATCGAACCAAAATTTTCAACTCTCCATTGCTCATGTCTGTGTGGGGTCTTCTACAAGCAAGCGACAGAAGTCTGATGAAGAAAATAACAAAAAAAAAACCTAGAAAACAAGTAATTTTATATAACAGGTTCAGTCCAAAACTCTGTTGAGCTTTACTGATGAGAAGTCGTGATGTTCATGCATAATTAAGAAAGAGTTTTTTTGGTCCCCTTGGTAATCAATGTCTCTTAAATTTACTCTTGATTATATTAAAATAAAGTAAATGACCAAACGTTTTGATATGCCCTAGCTAGCCAACCACTCTAAAGGAAGTGGAACCAAACTCCATGTCGATAACTATCTGGTTGTTCTTTCAAATGGCAGACACCCACGCACATAAATATATAGCAATGGAAGATACTGCAAGAGATTTTGTGCTTTTGAAAATTGTCTAGAGAGGGAGTGTGAGAGAGAGAGTTGACCAAAACTTCTATGTCAAAAAGTGACGTGGCAGGATCCTAATTCAATGATAAGGAGTGACCCCAGGTAGTTAGGAAACTTAAATACCTTGAATTTTGTGACCAGAAATCGACCAATCGGTTCTACGACCAGCCTCACCCAACAATGCATCAATCTTATCAGCTTTCAAAATCTTGTCTGGATAGCATCACAGTTTAAAGTCTGTTGCTTGCCTTTGTTACAGAGTTAAAAGTCAAGTCTTTCTTGTCTAGAAGTATAATTATTTACGGCTAATAAATGTTTTTGAAAAAAATGATTTTTTTATTTTAAATTAATTTTTTGGATGTTTTTAGATCATTTTCATGTTTTGATATAAAAATATTTAATTTTTTTATTTTGATGTATTTTTTAGAAAAAACACTTTAAAAATAATATTAATCACACTCTCAAATAAACACGCAATAAATATTATTTCACCACCTATATCATTGATGGAATTATCGATAGAAAATGTCATCATAAAATTAGTATTTTTTTCTTTTAGTCATGTAGTTGTTACATTAAAAACGACAAAAATACAATAAAACCAAACACTATCGATTTTTATTAATTTCAATATTCATTACAGTACTAATCTTACAACAATAACTATATTGTTGCCCAGATGAATTAAGTGGAGGGGAGGGGGTAATAATGAGCTGAAAGGACCAGAATTAGGAGCAGTATAATATAAAGTCATATATTCCATTATTCTCTCTGATTCAACCTATTTTATTCTTCAAATATGACTTTCATTTCTTTTTCTAATTTGGCCACTCGCTCCTCGACCTGCTCTAGGACCCTCCATTCAAATTTCATTGTCAACTAACTTGGATCAAACTATTATGTGCATAGAGTTGAAGCAATACGACTCAACCTTATTTCTTCCATATTTAAATCTAATTCATACCAGCTTATAAAAAGCATAATATATATATATATATATCTTACCTTTAGCAATCCTCGCAAAGCATCTACCATAGTCATACATTTAGCTTTTTTATCATCTACCATAGTAGATGATCTTGAATTAACTCCACTTAAACAATGATTCCTAAAACGATAATTTTATCATACTTGTGATAAAATGCTTGGCTTCAACATTTGTAAACTTGCAGAACAAGTCCACACAAAGTAAGTAATTGTAATTTAATGTGAATCTTAAAATAACATATTTAAAATAAATAATTCTATTAGATGACTTATATTGAATGGTCAACTTTTCACTTTGCAACAATTTTACTGGAAGATGGATCTTTAAAGAAGGGATTCAAATTGTGTGCTCAAAGTGAGTGAATGGGCCTCAAAGTGAGAACCTATTTGTTATTTATCTTTTTTCTAATTTGGGTGTTTGTACTCAATTTTCTTTTTTATTGAAAGGTATGTATTTCATTTCTTTTTCATCTGGTTTTGTTTTAATCACCCCGGCCCCTCTTGTGTTGAAATTCATTTGAAAATTCCTTGGCATGTCTATCGAGTTGATAGGTAGCACTAAAAAATGTGTCTCATCTTATTAGATCACATCTTTTGAGAGTTAATTAATTATAAAATAGGTGTCTATGCTAGTTGAAAATTTTTCTACTCAAGTTCTTAAACTCATTTATTTTTCTGTCAATGCATGTTTTCTGTCAAGCCGTCTCCATTAGTGTAATTGATGGGATCAAACCTTATGAAACACTTTAATCAAACGACATGGTTGTTGTAATCATATCTCACAAATCATAATTCAATCTAATTCCACCTCATGTCTTAATATTCTCACGCATATATAATTAACTATACAAGTCAATTAGATTTAATCGATGCAAAATATAGGAATAGCAGGACCAATGTGGGGAGTTATTACAGTCATAAGAGATATACATGGATTACTGTTGCCATACAAGGGACTGGATTCAAGCAATTTTCTTCTTATAATAAGCTTTCTGAAGATATAAGTAGACACAATGCCTCATAATCAAACGGCAAATGATGACGTGTCAAAGTTATGCAGCGTCGACTGTCTTGATCAAGTTGAGACCGGTCGGGCCAACGTAGTCGATCCAGACAAATCATGAATTCATGGATACCATTGACATGACTGTTTATTTTTGTGTGAGCACTTCTGCCTTGCAGATTTTGTGGGTCAACTGCTAGGTTACCATTATCTGTATATCTTCTTACGATCAAAGGTTTTTAAACGAAAGTTCTATGATTGGTTGATCTAATCAGAGAAAAAAGTTTAAACGGAAAGGCAAGATAATGGTAATCTAGAGGATTAGTGAAAAAAATGGCTCAAGTTGAAGATGGTTGCTTTGAATTAACAAATTATTTCTGTAGAGGAATACTAATAATTTTCCAAAGTGAGTAGGTGGGATTGCTTCCTTTTCTAACAAGGGATTGACTGTAATGAATGCTACACAGACCAGTTAAATTCATTAACTGAAACATAATTTGTTTTGGAAAAACTTATTTATTCCTCGTCAATCTGAAAAAATATAAAAAGATTTAAATATCTTAGAAGCTGATGTGGCGGGTTATATTATATATCTTATATAGAAAGATTTTTATTTTAGATAATATAAAAAGACTTACCATATTATCTAAAAGACCAAGCTGTTAGGTGAACTTTCAAGTTATAATTTATATTATTCTTTCATATATTCTCCAAGTAAAAGTTATTTGAGTTTGAAACTTGCACACAATCTCATACTATTTTATGTTTAATTTTTATCAAACAAAATGAGGATAATGAGATTCAAACTTATAATGCTATAATCATTTAATTATTAATGGAAAAACTTGATTGAAATTGAATTAAAAACAATTGTATGCCTCTTAGGGATGGCAATAAGTTGCTTGGGATCGGGTTTTTTATGCACCCACGTCCAATCTGGTATGCTTATAGCCATTAATATTCATTTCCAACATGTATACATAGTCAGGTCAAGGGTCTTCTTCACTCGATCCGGGTCTTGTTTTTATTTTTATTTTTTTGAAATTGTTTATTGTATCTCATGAGATCAAGTAGCGCAAAGAGTTTTACGTATTTGACTAATAACTCTATTTTTCTAAATCACATTTAAAAATTAATATTTCATGTGAATTAAAAATTAGATATTATGTTATTAAAGAAGTTAATCAGTGATTGGTATTGTAGTATATATTAATCATTCAAAATATTTCTTATGTTTTGAAGTCAAGTATGCAGTGCTAATTATGTTCTTGTCATTTTTAAATTACTTTATGTCATAAATCAACTAACTAACTTAAATCACATATATATTAATTAATTGATACTTGATATGGAAATATTATATATAATACTAAGGGACATTGACTTATATTGATTGATATATCATACTAAGGGATACCAATATTACATGTTTTCAATTAACAATCTTTATTTCCAGACTGCCATATTTATAAATTAAACTTCGATTATCAAATAAACTAGATTTTCTTTTTTTTACAGGGTGAAGTATACTATTATAATTATAATAAATACATGTTGAGAATATTTATTTTTGTTATTTATTGAGTAAAATTTAGTTAATAAGTGATTATTAGATAATAAAGTTTGTTTTATAGAATTTAAAGTAATTATATGTATTAGAAAAATTAAAAATATTAGAAATACCGTGTTAGGTGAATTCCTTACCAGCACCTTGAATCCAATCAAAGGTCAGTTTTTACTTTACTTAATTTGACTCCAATCAAACCGAGTAAAAACATGACCCAACCATGGTTGAGTGATGCTGAATAACTTATGGATTGGGTGAAATTACTACCCTTCATTATTATTATTTTGTTTAAGAAAAGGTTAGGTATTGTTTTTATTTTTTTACTCGAGAATATATTAAAATAATATAAATTTGTATTTTTTTAAAATCATTCTTAACAATAGCACATAAAAACATCTTAAAAATTATTTAAATTAAAAAAATCAATAATTTCTAAAAACAAGGTGTAATAGCAACAACAAACATCACCTTACTAATTCATTTCACTTAAAAGTGTCTTATTATGATCCCTAAATGTAGTAAAAAGATGAGGAGAGAAACGAAAATCGTAAATGTCAAGTTGAGTATGTGCTCATGGCTATGGTTATTAGCATTAGGAAGAGTGTCGCCCTATTGATCGAAGGATTAGAATTGAAAGATTTAAATATTTCATTCAAACAAGCCAGTGTAGGGTAACTTAGTTTTCAAAGATTCGGTAACGCTAGTGAGATCATGATTTGCATTTTTTCTTCATTATCAGAATAATATATATCTTTGAATATTTATAATAAAGTCATATTTTCGAAAACATTTGAAATTGTAATTTAATTTATTTTTTTTACGTTTTTGGATCATTTTATTTTAATACATAAAAAAATATCTTAAAAAACCTACCACCTAAATTTATAGCACATGCATGGATTTAATGTGTTTTTTTTTAAATCAGATACGTAAACAACTGATGTAGAATTCATCGAGAGTGTTTGACCGTTTTCTTACGTTACTCAAGCTCCAGAACATGTTTTCTGGTGAAGTAGATACACTAAACTCTATCTAGACAGCCACAGTTGACAGAAAAATTAATTGTGAGTACTAGTAATTAAGATCACTTGGATATTGTTCCAAGCAACTTAGGTCAGATCATAATAATCACAAAGAAAAAAAAACGTGCGTTTAAACATTAATTAGGGACTTCCAAAAGAAAGGAAAATGAAAAGGACCTAGCAGTGAAATTTGAGTTCATCTCCAAGATTTTATTATCATAATTTATGTCAACAATTCTACAGTACCGTGGCCCATGACAACGCCATTCACATGACCTTAAGATACATACATGTGTAGTTGGTGGCGGCGGCGGCGAGGAATTGATGGCGGCGGCGTGGCTACTGATGAAGAAAGGAATGTCCAATTATTGTCTCATCAACTCCATCTCAGTCTAATAACCGATCAATTATTTTTGGCATTGAGAGATCCGGTCAATTGAATATTTGTTTCTTATAAATAAATAACCTTTGGTAGAATGTCTTTGGTTACAGGTTTTTGGTGAGACATCTAATCATGTTACATAAATAATTTTGTCTCAGGTACTTGTTTTTTATTTGATCATGCATATGAATGTTCTTTGCTTTCTTTTCTCTACTCATAAAAGAAGATAGCTGTGCCCTCTAGACAGCTATATTTTATGCCACTAGAGACATAAATCATAATCCGAGTCTAGTGATTAAATATATGATATTATTTATCATCACTTAATAATAACATAGGTCTTCTGGAGGATGAGCGAGACGCATTTTCTTATTTTTTAAAATGAGGGATGGATTAAAATAAAAGGATATAAAATGGGAATTTATAACGAAATGGATTAAATTAAAAAGATATAGACGTAAGAACAATCAAGTTACAGTAACAGCGGAGGGATGAAAAGCAAAACGGCATGGCCAGGCAACGTGAGAGTCAGTTTGCCACATCTGAATGTTCTGCAATGCACGCACAAATGAATAATGCCCACAAGACCAACAAGTGTCCTCGGTCAATCTGTTTTTAAGACAATAGTGTTAGCCATTTGTGATCCTCCAATCAAGAATATTTTTGGTGTTGATCAGAAGATGCCTCGGCTACCTGACAATGTTCTATCCAATTCAAGAAGGCGATAATATTTTACTTTAAATCGAGAATTGTTGAGAAACTAGTTCATTCCCGCTTGTTTCATTGAATATTAGCTTGACAGATCTTAGTAAAGACAATCTGAGAACCATACGATAACTCTTTTCTTTAATTTTGGTTTTGGGAAACAAATATGTTCATAGGAATTACCAGCTGAGAGAGCTGTTGTATTTTGAAGCAACCTCTACGGCATCAATCTTCCTTAAAAGGAGGAAGAAAGGCACATTGAGAGCAGGACGAGGAAGAAGAGGGCACAACATCGATGCCATTCAAACACAAGCTGATTGTCCTCTTCAGATTTTTGTTTTACAAAATCTTAAACTTTCAAACACCTTCAGAGGGAAGAGTACTCTGTATGTTTGAAGGCATCTAAGATGTTAAAACCATCTGAGGCGGTAGACACAATCATTCCTGGAATATGAGCATGCCATTGAAGTTCTTTCAAGTTTTCTTGTCCCTGCTCATAGTATGACTGTTAAGATTTGTGATGGGCTGTTTCTGCAGGTGAAAGGTTGCAGAAACACAATAGCAGATAAAGCTTGGACTTGAAGAACAAGAACGGCACACAAGGTATTCGATGAATTGTCCGTGTAAATATTCATAGAATGCATGTCTTTAAATACATGAAGAAAACTAAACAAACTTCCTAGTAATCTGCCACTAATCGTAGTGGACAAGTGATGCCACTAACTCAAGCATCAACCCTTAACCATAGTGGACAAAGTGCTGCCACTAACTATAGTGGACAATGTGCTCGCCACTAACTCAAGCAATGTGTTGCTACTAACTTAGCAAATGCACTCTGAAAAACAAGGAAATGGACTTTGACGAAATCAAATATTAAACTGAAAGACAAACAACATTACAATAGAAATAAACTGCTAGAAATGAACTGATAAGCTGGAGTGAAAATGTCATTAGTCTAACACTCCTCCTTGACATTTTGACGACAAATTCCAATCTTTTGTCTCAAGGTTTCAAATCTTTCTTTGGGTAATGGCTTGGTAAAGATATCTGCGAGTTGTTCTTCAGAAGAACAATGAACAAGCATCACTTCATTAGATTGTTGAACTTCTCTAATAAAATGAAAGTGATGCAATCCATCCATGGCATTTTTACATGCCAACAGAAGTATGCTTCAGACATCCTAAAGAGGTTCAACATGCAGGATTGTAAACCAGTGGGGACTCCTATGACAACAAATATCAAGCTAAGCAAGGATGATGAATCTGAAAAAGTGGATGAAAGCTTGTATAGAGGCTTGATTGGCAGCCTTCAATACCTCACGACAAGCGGACTGACATATTGTTTCGTCGTGAGTATTCTTTCAAGGTTCATGCATTCTCCAAGGGAGACTCATTTTATTGCTGCAAAACGAGTTCTTAGGTACATCAAAGGTATCATTGATCTTGGTATTTTCTGTCCAAGATCATCAGAAGGGAATGTGGAACTAAGAGGCTATATTGACAGTGATTGGGGAGGCTGTGTTGATGACTCAAGAAGCACTTTAGGGTATATATTTTCACTCAATTCAGGTTTTTTCACCTGGAGTTCAAAGAAGCAAGAGACAACAGCTCAGTCCACTACAGAAGCAGAGTACATTGTTGCTGCCTCTGCTGTCAACCAAGCAATTTGGTTGAGGAAAATGTTAAAGGACTTAGGACATGAGCAGGCTGAAGCTACAAATATTATATGGGATAACAGTTCTGCGGTGTCAATTTCAAAGAATCCAGTCTTCCATGGACGCACAAAACACATCAAAATCAAGTTTCATTTTATTAGAGAAGTTCAACAATCTAATGAAGTGATGCTTGTTCATTGTTCTTCTGAAGAACAACTCGCAGATATCTTTACCAAGCCATTACCTAAAGAAAGATTTGAAACCTTGAGACAAAAGATTGGAATTTGTCGTCAAAATGTCAAGGAGGAGTGTTAGACTAATGACATTTTCACTCCAGACTTATCGATTCATTTCTAGCAGTTTATTTCTATTGTAATGTTGTTTGTCTTTCAGTTTAATGTTTGATTTCGTCAAAGTCCATTTCCTTGTTTTTCGAGGTGCATTGCTAAGTTAGTGGCAACACAATGCTCGAGTTAGTGGCAAGCACATTGTCCACTACAGCTTAGTGGCAGCACTTTGTCCACTATGGTTAAGGGTTGATGCTAAGTTAGTGGCAGCACTTGTCCACTACGATTAGTGGCAGATTACTAGGAAGTTTGTTTAGTTTCCTTCAAGTATTTAAAGACATGCATTCTATGAATATTTACACGCATAATTCATCGAATACCTTGTGTGTTGTTCTTGTTCTTCAAGTCCAAGCTTTACTGCTATTGTGTTTCTGCAACCTTTCACCTACACAAATCACAAACAGCCCATCACAAATCTCAACAGAAAGCAAGTCATTGATCTGAAGTGGGAACCTTTTAAAGAAATGTCCTGGCATGAGAGTTTCACAAAACATACCTGATGAACAAACAAAAGTTGTGGCGGCAAATCTGCAGGGGCATTTACTTGCTCTTTTGTTTTAGCTTTGAACTCTGCTTCCTCATCCTCTTCCAGGAAAGGTCCCATATTCTAGTAATATCATGGAAATAAAAGGTTTAGTGCCCGGACAAAAGGACCAAAAACATTGATGTAAAGATTGGTCATATCCTATTAAAAGGCTTCCATCCATTGCTCTTTGTATCAAGTATTACTTACGTTTACCCAAAAAAGTATTACTTACGTTAGTTGATTGTCAGATGATGAAACTGCCAATGTGGAGGCTTCATGTTGACTCCACTCGATGGATGTGATAGGATGGTTATGGTATTGAAAATGTGCCACTAAAGATTCATCTTCTTCCTGCTGACATAAAAGATATATGATGATAAGACAGCAACTAGAGAAATCCAATAGCAAATGGCATCTGAAAACATTAACTAGGAGATCGCTGATAGTAAAAGGTATATGAAATACAAAATCACCAGCACTGGGAGAAAACTGATAGTGAATGGCATATAAAAGTACAAAATTTTGACGCAATTTTTTAAACTGGCCCTGGGAGAAAGGTTCTACAACTTTTAACTGCTTACAAGGACAGTGTCAAGGACAGCTAGGGTAATCCTAAAGTGTAACTGTATACTGAAGGATGAGATCAAAGATATTCAGATCTGAACACATGAGAAATTGAGAACACCATTGTTGAACAGGATTACTTCAGGGTCTAAAAAGAGTCACGAGAACTCAATTCTTTGAGCAAAAACTCATAATGCATACATCAGACACAACATACCGATTTTGGTGATAACAATCTAAGATCACGTAAAAGAAAATGTTCCCTCATCAATTCCAGATGCCAACATGACACTAGCCAACCTATCACAATGAACGAAGTTAATGATCAGTCATATATATATAAAAAGAAAGAAAAAAATTATATCTATATAGATATCAAAAGGGTGCTAATACAGAGGATGTGTAAGATCTTCTAATGATTCAAACACCTATTCCAGGAAATCACGTTCACATCTGCACTGTGTGCCTTGAAATAAATAGCTGGTGACTTCCCCAGACGTGCATCCCATATTGCAATATGCCCATCCACGGAACAAGAGGCAAACACACGATCTTCTGTGGGACTCCACTGCACAAGCAGAAGTTGCAATCAGAAAGTTTACAAGATTGAAACAATCAAAATAGTAAGTTGTAATGGATTCAGAATCAGATTACATACTTGTAGATCTTCTACACTAGCAGTATGACCAGTAAATGGAGTAGCATCAACATTCCATGTTGCATCAGATGCGGGCTCCCATAAGTGAATACAGTTCTTGCAGTCACCTTCAAACATTAAGGAAGATCTTCAAGCATTAGAGCGTTACATGTATCAAGCAGCTGAGCATTACAGTTCTTCAGTGGAGGCTACTGAATAGGAGAAAGTAATTTCCATAATACCAGTTACCAGCCTTCCAGGAACACGAGGACTCCAATCTATAGCATATCCTTCATCTTTATGCCCTTTGAAGTTAAATAATGGAGCTTGATTAAAAACTGAAGAAGCTCCCTGGGGAACTTCAGTTTCTGACTGCCAAAGCGTTCAGATGAGTGCTGAAGTCCCATATCTGCATGTAAGGATGAAAGCACATGAAAGAGATCCAGAAGCCTAGAATCTACAGTTTCACAGTAATCTGATGGGTTATAAACTCCAGTTCACCATTTTATGACATTGTGTTCAAAACTGAGAATTGTACAACCCTTTGAGATGGCAATATAATTACAAGAAATATTTTTAAGATCTTCAAGAACTTCTTTCGATAGTGAGCACAGAAATCTAACCTGAACATAACCAGCATCAGACCAAGAAGCACATATATGGGGATTTTGTATCAAAGCACGAATACGATTAATACATCCTCCATGAGCAACCTTGCGTAACGGTGAAAGAAAAATCCAAAAATGAAAATGCATACTGAAAAGGGAAAAAGAAAGACAAATAGAGAGAGAGAGAGAGAGAGAGAGATGCATGATTTGAAGAGATAATAATGAAAACAAGAAAGCAAGTTGTACCTGCAAAACTGGTGTCACAGATCCTCCCTCTTCTTCATCTTCACTGTCTTCATCACTATCACTATTATCAGCATCCATGTCAGAGTCACCATCTGTAGTTTTGGAGGGCACCAAATCACGTTGTTTTCCAGAAAAATTAGACACTTTAAATATTCCAATTGAGTTCCAATCAGGTTTTTCTGCCTGGAAAAATAACATTAAAGCTACATAATTATATACAATAACAGAATTAAAGAAAAGGTCCAACAAGCATGCACTAATGTTTTCCAAGGACTGATTTTATCCCTCTAGAAAACAAAATTCGCCAAATAAATCTTTCAAAGTTTTCTCCTTTTCATTCAATTACTAGAGCACCTAAAGTTTGCCCCGTTATAACAGTTTCTCTCTGATTCTTAAATGCTGACTGTACCTAAATGTAAGCAAATGTGTAACAAACAAAAAGGAAGAGAAATACAATCTTCAGCTTAACAAAAGTATAATCATGTTTCTTCAGCGACTAACAATACACCGCGGGAAAAAGTGGATTTATGACCTGACTTCCAGCAACAAAATACACTGTGTGTGGAAAATCAGTCCGAAGCAAACCAAGTGAATCCAGAACAGGTATAAAATACTTAACTCATAAGAATAGGCATAAAATTTAAAAATTATCTCACACTAAAACTTCCCTGCCTTTTTCTTAATGGCCCAGAACTACTTACCCTTCAAGTTCAAGTCTTTTCTTTTCATAGTTCAATTACAAAAACAATTGATTAAAGTTAAGCTTGCTTTAACAACTAGAAAAGAAGTGTATTGACCTTAAGCAGGGCCAGCCAATGTGAAAGGCGTGAAGGAAATTGTAAGAGTGGGGTCACATTCAAGTTCTTCTTCTTCTCCAAGCTCGTCAACACCTGGGTGCCAGACCTTCGTATGCATGGATGGTATTGATGAAGAAGAAGATGACCATCTCCTTTCTGTGAGTAATTCAAGTTAATTAATTCGCAAGACAGCCAAAAACAAATATTTTATTGTTAAATCAGAGAAAAATACAAGGAAACACAATTCAAAGAATGAAGGAAGGAATTGATCGTCAAACATTGATGAAGACCTTGTTCTTTCTCTTTGCCTTCTTTGGATTTTTTATGCTGCGGACCATTTTTGCCCCTCTTTTGTCTTTCTTTCAAGGTTTTCGAAGAGGTGCTCATTCTGAGGATGGATGCAGAGGGAGTTTGAGAAGGTAATTGGGTTTTACAGGTTTTTATTATTTTGGTTAAGTTTCTGTTTGGTATCATGTTCTGTTTTTTCTTTATAAATATATTAAATAATTTTTATTTTATTTTTTAAAACATAATCTAAAATTACCAAAATAATTACTTTAAAATAAAAATAAAAAATTCAATTTTTTTCAAATATACTTTTAAAATAAAGTATCAAACTGGTTCTAAAATTGAGATAATAACATCAAAAATATAGAATTTTTTTATTCTTGTGTCTTACAAATCCTTTTAAAAGGATTAATTTTAATTTTAGTTTAATTAACATTCTTATATACTTTCATATTATTTTAATGTATATATATTAAAAATAATTTTTGAGAATATATACATATATACATACATATATATATATATATATGTTATTTAAAGGAAGCAAGAAAAATAATCAAGTTACACCAAGTGAATCTATTAATCTCATGATCATCGAGATTGAAAAAAAGACAATAGAAAGGAAAACAGGGAATAAAAACATGAAAACGAATCTGATGATAAAATAAAAATCATTTTAAAATGTCAGATGATGAAGGGCGAGAAAACCTGAGTGATTTCCAAAACGAGTGAAAGACACTAGGAACCACTAATTAAATAAATGTTGAAGTATACAACTGAAAATACATGAGTTTAGAAAACGGGAAGACATGTAAATTCAGGTTAATTTTTTAAATTCATAACAAGTTAATTGTAGACATGAAGTCAACCAAGAAACTCAATCTCAAATCAATTTAATATTAAAAAAAATTATATAAAGTAAAAAAAAAATAATCAAAGCAAAAACGATTCAATTTTTATTATTTTTAGTAATAATAGCCTAAGTTTGCCTTCTTCTTTAATATTTTTATTATATATCATTTAAATTATAATTAGTGTAATTATCATTATTAATATCATTATTATAATTGCTTTTGTCATTATTAATACTCTTTGTATTATTTTATGAGTCATTGTTATTATTATCATCAAAGCTATAATTGTTAACGTCGTAAGCACTATAATCATTACAATAAATTATAATTGTTATTATCATCATGATTAGTAATGTAACTATTAACACAATGATTGTAACATCTTATATTATTATTGTTATTGCTTAAATAATAAAAATTATTAGATTACCATAGAGGATAAAAAAATTCAAAAACTTTAACAAAAAAACAAGCAAGAAAAAAAAATCATTAAACTATTATTATTATTGTGTAAATAATGGAAATAAAAAAATTACCCCGAAGAATAAAAAACTAAAAACTTTAACTAAAGAGAAAACAAAAAAAATGACAAAAAATATTACTAGCTTAAGAAAATAATTTGACTTGAAGAATAGATAAAAATAATATAAAAACAAAAAACAGAACAATTGGAAAAAGAAAAATATCAATTTTCAAATAATCACTAACACAAATTAAAATTTAAAGACTAAATTTTAAAAAATACAACCTCGATAAAAGATAAAACAATAAAAATTAAAAACAAAAAGGTAAGAGCATATACATATAAACATAAACAAAATATAAAAAATAAAGGAATTAAAATCAAATAAAAATTTAAAATAAAAAATAATAATATATGATTAATTTGCATTTAAATAAAAATTAAAATAAATCTCATGGCTCAAATGAAAAATAAAAAATTGTGTTTTAGGTGCCCCTAACCAATTGTTTTTGCAATTCTTTTCAGAGAAAATAGAGTTAGGCCATGGGCTCAAATATGTTGTTAAATTGTATGATGCGGTGGGTGGGTATGGGCTTAAGGCCGGTGTAGTTATCATCTTGAATTTTATGCTATGAATTATTTTATTTCTTTACTTTAACAGGTGGATATGGATCTAAAAATTAAAAAAAAAACACTGTATTTTTTTGGATATGAGTCATCATTTTTAAACATATCTTAATAGCTTCAACAAAAGTAAGAAATCAATTGTACTTGGCAACTATAACTAACCTCTGAAATAAAATAAAAAATATAGAATATTGTAAAATATTTACACATGTCTATCTTTTACTTCCTATAATAAAAACTAACTTCACAATTTAATTAACAGATCAAATTTATCCAATACCATGTATAAAAATAATTATTAATTTATTGATCGCTAATTTATTTTTAAATTAGCATATTAAAAACTGAATGTTTGGGTTTAATTGTAAGAAAATTGGTTTATAAAATAAATGGTACATATAATACAATCAGAGGACCAGAAAATATTATAACAAGGGCTAAAGTTTCATAAAAATAAAATATAGGAACTAGAACAAACTGCTGTAGAATTTTCAGGAAGCAAAATGAACTCTGACAGAAACTCATTTACATGTATAAAAAAAATAAATTTGAAGTATAAATCATAAAATATGATATTTCTAAGTTGAAAAACATACCTAATTTAAAATATGTTATAATTTCTTCTCAATCGTATGGTACAGATTACATGTTTTTGTAAATATATTTAAAAATATTTTATTTTAAGAAATACAATATTTATACTTGGAAAATACTTTTTAACACCTCAAAGTGAGATATTAGAATTTTTATTTTTTTCCCTGCATGATACAACTTACCTTTCTTGTGTGTAAAGCTTACACGATATAGTTGGCATGGTTTATATATATACACACACATACTTTATATAGGAAATTCTTTTTACAATATTCCTATTTAAAAAACAAATCTAAAAATTAGGAACTAGAAAGATTATTTCCTCCGCCTTCCTCACACAGACGAAAATTTATTAATTTATTTTCCCTGATTATCTTTTTTTCTTTTCAAAGTATTTGATTGTCTTCCCATATGCAACATTAAAGATTAATTGTATATTTATTACAATATATTCCATTATTTACTATATAAATAACATATTCACACGTATCTTCTTTCATCCAACGCTCTCAAGATCATTAAACGCCACTATCATCCAAGGATGGCCACGAAGAATATGTTTTCCATTGTTCTTATGCTAGTCCTCTTGTTGTTCATAGGTTTGCCCTGTTTATATCTCGTTTGTTAATGCCATTCAGCTCTACTACCAAATAGAAACACATGTATCTCATTGCCATGCGAAAAATCTTGCTGCTTTCTCTATATTTTAGGTTTTGAGATGAAGACAAGTCAACACATAGAGTCATGCTTATATTTTTGTTTTGTTTTTTCGTAGGTTGTGATCTCATGGCTGCCCAAAAACAGTGCTGCACTGAACATTTTGAACTGGGGACCTGCTTGCCAGGTCATGACGATAAAAAACCATCTGGAAAATGCTTCGATTATTGCATAAAGAATTGCCCGAATCAAAAAGGAGGCGTTTGCAAGCTGTGGGGCAACAAGCATCACTGCCATTGCTTGTGTTGATTTGTCTTACGGTATCCATAATAAGGAGACAGCAATATCGATCTATTGCTTGCACGGGAGGAACCCCCGATGCATCCATGTCATGATATTTGCTCGCCAATATTTAATTAATTAATTATTTAATTATTCATGCAATCAATCTTCTTTTTCTATTTGTTTTATTTCTTACTCTCTACTGCTATTATTTAAATGCTATCCCGCTGTCTTTTTTTATTGCTATTCACGATAGGAACAAGCAAAATATAACTAGAGTACCTTAGGTGCAAAATAACTAATAAAACGGACCAACATCTCAATGTGCGCTAATACATATATGGTGAAATTGTAATAATTAATCTAAAGAGTATTTTAGCCATTAAATAAAAAAAATTATTTTTATTATTTTCTTACAAAGATATTAAAAAAAACTACACATTTTTTAAAATCTTTATAAACAAAGTATAATAATATCGACTAAAGTTCATGATGATAGTGCTGTTTATTTAATTTGAGTAGTGATTTAAAAAAAAACAAAAACTATTATGGCCCACGGAGACTGAAGATCAATTTATGTAACGGTACACAGCCGCCGCAGCTGAAAGTGAAAGTGGACAACATATTCAACGGCCACGATCTAGTCTATGATCTAGTTTTGGACCCCTCTTGCCTCGCTTTCCATGAGTTCTCAGAAGTCAACTTAAAAGCATCGAAAGAAAAAGGTTAAGCCTTACTTCAGCCCTAGACTATACCAACTATTTCAATCCAGTCCCTACACTAATTTCTCAATCAATCACCCCACGTTTCAACCTTTCCTTGACCATCCCCTCGCTTCTATTTGCTATTGTGGAAATTAAAAAATAGAATTATCAGCATAAGGCTAGTTATGGTTGTTTTTTCAGTAAAAACAATATAAGATAAAAACTAAATTCACATGGTTTGACGAGTTTTTCCATCATTAACATGGTTAGATATTTAGGTTTACTACAGGATTTATGGAATCAAATAACTATTTTGGCCTTCTTTTGAATCCCAGAAGATGGATTATAATTTATAGGGTACTTTTCTGGAAAAAACCACTATGCGATTGAAATACAGTTGAGATGCCAAGGGTGTGATTGGAAAACAATAGTGTTGGGGGTTGATTGATAGATTATATGTAATCTCGAGAGTCAAATTGAAAGCTACCAAAAAAAGCAAAACCATAAAGGAAAAGAGCATCCAATCAAGTCCAAACTCACTAGCCCAAAAAAGCCAAAACAAAACAACCCAGTCGCTCTCTCAAAAACCATGTCATATCCCGGCGAGTCTATCCGAGATCCGACGGGATATTCCTTCCCTGTAAGCAGCAACACAGACCCTAGAGTCCCACTCCTGAACCTCTCAACAGTTTGTACGAGAATGGATTCCCTCCAGCAATTCCTATCAGAATCAGTCAACAACAACACTTTAATCAGAAAAGATCAAATGGACATGGTGTCTTCTGAGATCTCCTCAGCCATACATCAAACCATCGTCAACGCTGCTGCTCTTCTCTCTTGTAGCAGCAGTAGCTCACAACCCTTTATGCCTCTTCCGGCGGTTGACAGTACTGCGATAAAAGAGGGCGAAGTTTTGAGGGTAGAAAATAGAGAAGCCAACGACGACAACGAAGCGATATAGCTAGATGCGGTCGAGCTGCTAGCCGAACATGTTCATTTTTTGATATTTGCGGAAAAGGGTTTAGAAGAGATGCAAACTTGCGTATGCATATGCGTGCGCATGGGAATGAGTTCAAAACCCTTGAGGCACTTGCGAAGCCTGATAAGGGTGATAAAACATCATCAGCCTCCTTGGCGGGGAAGACAAAGTTTTCTTGCCCCTTTGAAGGTTGTAACAGGAATAAGAAACATAGTAAATTTAAGCCTTTGAAGTCTGTGATTTGTGTAAGAAATCATTTTAAGAGGAGTCATTGTCCGAAGATGTTTTCGTGTAATCAGTGTAATAATAAGAGTTTTTCGGTTGTTGCGGATTTGAAGAGTCATTTGAAGAATTGTGGGAGTCTAGGTGGAAGTGCTCTTGTGGGACTAGTTTTTCGAGGAAGGATAAGTTGTTTGGTCACATGGCTTGTTTGAAGGACATATGCCTGCTGTTGTTGGCGATGTGGCGGGTAGTAAGGCCAAGGGGTTGGTAGTTGGCGGCCCGGTGGCTATGGAGGAGGATATCGGTTTTTAAGGGTGATGATTTGGTTGAAAATGAGTTTTTGAGGGATTTCTTAATGGATTTAATTTGGTTCCGTGGAAGAATATAACTTGCAGGATATATGGGGTCTCCTTTAAGTGGAATTGAGGAGTTCTGTGGTTTCAGGCAGTGATGGATGGATCAAGTATATTTTCTGTGTTTCTTGCTGTTGGTTATGGTGTTTGTATATGTTTATATCTATTCTTTGTAACAATAAGCTAGATTACCAGCCTTGTAGTTCAGATTTTAGAACACTATATTTTTGCAGTAGCTATGACTTTGTTATTTCTAGCAATAATTTCCGTATCACCTCTTATTTCCAATAAAAGTTTCATCTTTTTTACTTATCTTCTGTTGTCATTAGCAATTGATTAACTAACCCAGTTGCATTTACACAAGTGAGTTCCTACTCTAATTCACTTGCCTCGATTGTTTTAGTTTTAGATTACATTGGTTAGTATGCTTGTATGGTTACCAGGTTCAGCTCAACTTCGATATTGAAGGTGAGGGCTTTCAGTTGAGAAATGGTCTTTCATGCCGATCATAGATCAGTGTAAATTGTTTTAAAATTCTGTGGTAATTTCAGTTTTGATGAAATTCAAAACAATGCATAATATTTTTATATATTTTTTAAAAATATTTTTACAATGGAGCTAATATTAAAAGGGTTTTTCTCCCTTGCACCTGGATCTCTTTACTGGTAGAAGGTAATCTTTTTGAAAAACGAGGCATCTCCTCTTTCAATGAGAAAGCACATGAATTAAGGTGGCTGGGTTGTTGGCTTCCAATTCTTTAAACAAAATTTACAATATTCAAACGCAATTTAGCATCTGAGAAAGTGGCCAGTAGATTCCACTGTAAGTTATACTTCATCTTGATCGAATTCCTTGCACAGTCACCCCAATCAAGTTCTTGGCAGTTGAATTTTCAGTATCTTGAGCTGACCATGGTTGCTCATCTCATCAATGCTATTGCTGCTGCAACGACTATTTTCTGAGTTCCCTTATGGCGCCTGGTCACACGTTTCAACTCAATCCTAGCTAGGGCTTGAGATATATACAACTCAAGCTCCTTCAAGCATGCATCTGCTACTGATTTGGTCAACACATCCAGATCACGACCAAAAAAACACCTAGGTCAGATTTCAAGTTATAAGGGACCAATGTCACAGTATAACAACAGCTTAAGAATGGATTAAAGAAGGGTTTTTTTCCCGGGAAAATTCAGTTATCATTACTCCCAGGGAGGATTGTACAATTTTTGTTTGTGGTTCATAAACAAAGAAACTTGAGCAATAAAAATAGTCTAATTACTCTATTTTGTTTAATCACAAAATAAAATAAAACAGGTAAAATATAAGATTTAGCCATTGATACAAGGTCTCTTCAAATAAAAATTAATTAATAAAATGATGCAATATGTTAGTGACTTGTAACAAAAGCTGTTTTTTAGTCTTTCATCGAGGCTTCATTTGCATGAAAACACTTTCTAACACGCTTAACAATGGAGGGGCGTGAGAAGTCGCGCATAGTAAAGCTGTCCTTGCTATTTCTTTCAACTTCCTCCTCCTCCTCAGCTAGTAAATGTGGCGGCGGAGGCAACTCCAACTCCTCTTGCTCCCATTCTTCAATGTTCATATTGTGTATAAGATAATCCACACCTGCCATAGCTAAAGCCTCCATCGATGCTGACATGATTTCTAGCACTCAAATATCTAGAATCTCTCTTCTCCTCTGGTTTCCGGCCTTGAAGTTTTTTCTTCCCTTGAGAATGATCAAGATTTCACGTACAATATTGATGATTGTACCTGCTACATGAGGAACATATATATAGAGAGAAACAAATTCTTTAATTTCAAAGATCACATGTTAATTGAGAGAAGAATTCAAATATAATGTATAATAGTCGTCGGCTTTGAACAGGAAAGTGGAGAAAACATGGCGCGGAGCAACATTCCCGTGATCATCTTATTGATTTGGCGTCGGTGGTCAACCAGACTCCAGGTGCTGATTCAATTCTTTCTTCCAAAGATGTCAGGCATGATCATACATATCAATGGCATCCATTAATACAAGGTTTCTTCAAATAAAAATTAAATAAATAAAATGATGCAATATGTTAGTGACTTATAACAAAAGGTGTTTTTTAGTATTTCATTTAGGCTTCATTTGCATCAAAAACACTTTCTAACACGTTTAACAACATCACAGCTGTTCATCTGAATTAACGAAACGGTGCATTAAATTTTAGGATGCTGACACCATGGGAGTCCTCATCACGAGAATACCAAGTGCAATTTACAAGGACATATGAGCGAAATATAATAATGCTTTCCAACTCGTGGCAGATTCAGATTTTTACTCCTGTTATTTCCAGGAACCATCCTTCATCTCCATAATAAGTTTTATCTTTTAGTGTCCCTTGGTATTGCGTACCAAACAGCGTTTCGAGTAAAATTAGTTTTTATTGTGTTTGGTAATGATAAAATACAGTTTAAATTGCTATAGGACCCATAAAATACAGATTATAATGCTTTTGCTTGTGTTTCATTTTTACACGGTGATCTGAACCTACAAGTGCATGCTAGCCCGGAACCACGACTAAACCACAATCGTATAATAGCATGAAGCAGCTCCGAAGAACACTAATCGCATGTACACCATCGGCTATCTCTCACTCTCCACAGTGACAACTCTCTCTCTCCCCACAATGACAACTCTCTCTCCACAACGACTCTCTCTCCCCCTTAGTTAGGAGTAGCTCTCGAGAGCACCATCATCCTCTCGAATTGGTATCTTCTCATCCACGCCAGAAACTCCGTCGTGACCTCCAACTGACACCAACAAGTCTTGGTGTAGAGGCGGCAACAATCTTCTAACGCTCCTCTCAACCACTACAGAGCCACCACCACAAAAAGAACAACCTCCCTTCTCCTCTATCCATCGGCATCGACAGCTGAGCCTTTTATCATCGCTCGATCGACCATTATCGTACTACGTGAATTAATTCACATGAACAACTCGTTGCATTGTTCACGCTTTAAGAAGACATAAACGAATGCAACACATCATTTCACTCTCTCTAAATATATATGTTGGACTTAGGCGGACCTCATCTCGGCCTAGCCCAAGTCTAGTAGAGCTAGGCCTTTTGGCCCATCTTGGTCGGGTCGACCCATTTTGTTGGGTCGGACTCGATCCATTGTTTTTAAAAATATATTTAAAAAAATAGAAAGAAATGTGTAGATAGAGATTAGTCCCGATGGGGAAAAAAGTGTGACTTCGTTTCACTCCACAACCTCGTTGCTTTTCAATTGATTATGAATCAACAACTTGCAATCGGATTTGACCTTGGAATTATATCTTTACAACTCGGATCGCAAATGTTGTTACTAATGATATTGTTATCAAATGTTGTTCCTCGCTCAAATAGCACAGGATCGCAGAGGCATTCACGGATCAATTTAGTTCATGATGAAATTGCAAGTAGTTTAATGAGAGCATAAAAAATATGTAATTTACTTTAATTATTAATTACATTTTATTGTTATGATTATTAATTTACAATATTTAAAACAATACATACATATATATGTGTGTGTGTTTTCTTTAAAGTAATTTCACAAGTTGACAACAATATAAAAATATGATAATCAAACACATAATTTTTTTCATTAAACTTCAATCTCAATCACAATTTTAACCAAACACTTCAATTTTAATTTCAATTATGAACTGCAACTAAAAATACTTTTCATAAAATTGCTTTTTTGTTCCGGCCAGAACGGACAGAAAATTCCGTTTCGTTCATAAAACCGGAACAAAAAGGCGTCGTTTTTGTCCCGGTTTTAATTCCAGTTTATTCTGGAAATTCCGTCCGGAACGCCTCAGATTTGTTCCGGGCATTCCGTTCCGGGCTCCTTAGATCGACACACATCCAACTTATATGGTTATCACTGATCTTGACCGACCCAATCCAAATATTTTATTTATACACAAAAACTTTAGACTTCTCTGTTGTTTACCCGATGTGATGTGGGATAAATCAACTTAGATAAAATTTGAGCTTGCACAAGCTGAACGGCTGAAGAGTGAAGAGTTTTAAAGTGAACAAAGGTGGGTGTAAAGGCTATTTGCCCGATGTGGGACAATTGCATTGTCCCACATCGGACAAATCACTTTGTCCAGTGGGAGTGATATATATATATAGGTCCTTAACCATTTGAGACCGACAGTTTCTTTATCAAATACCTACCTCTTGAAGGACACATGCAATTGGAATTCCGTTTGATGCTTCAGTGTTTCAATCTTGTTGAATAATGTATCCATAACTTAGAATTAGTCCGGTCTGGCAACCATCTTTGAAGCCAGTTCCCATAGTATATATATAAATTATAAAATAAAATAAAGTAATAAAATATAAATTATTTTGAATTATATATGAACCTTAACTAATGAAGTTTTATATCCATAATTATGTTGTATTATATTCAGAAATATTTTACTTATAATTTTATGATTTTTTATTTATATCATATTGTGTTAAGAATTTTACTTATTTATTTTTTTCAAAATCTGTTTTCTTCTTTTCTTTTTGAACATATGATTTTCAGTACTATTCTCTTTGTAATTATCTTACTATGGTATTTACTATTTTTTGGGATGCATAATAAGAAATTCTAATATTTTTATATTAATGATGTAGAAGATGTTTGATGTATATTTTTTTATTTTAGAACATTATACTTTCATAATATTTTGGAATTTTAGAGATATTTTTAATTTTGAGATTATGTTTGTATCGTATAATTTAAAATTAATTTATCTTAGATTTAAATTATACTTGTTAAATTAATATTTAATTTTTTTCCATATATATAATTAATTAAATATGAACAATACAAAACCGTAACGTTCGCTCCAATCACAAAACCGTAACGGCGACCGGAATGGATTTTACAACTTTGAATATAACCCCTGTTTTCTAGCTAATATATGAATGGTGGCATCATCGTAACCCTTAAAACGAGGGGCGTGGGAAGTCGCACATAGTAAAGCTGTCGACCTTGGTATTTCTTTCAACTTCCTCCTCCTCCTCCTCTTCAGCTAGTAAATGTGGTGGCGGAGGCAACTCCAACTCCTCTTGCTCCCATTCTTCAATGTTCATATTGTGTATAAGATAATCCACACCTGCCATAGCTAAAGCCTCCATCGATGCTGACATGATTTCTAGCACTCAAATATCTAGAATCTCTCTTCTCCTCTGGTTTCCGGCCTTGAAGTTTTTCTTCCCTTGAGAATGATCAAGATTCACGTACAATATTGATGATTGTACCTGCTTGCTACATGAGGAGCATATATATAGAGAGAGAAACAATTCAAATATAATGTATAATAGTCATAGTCTGTGGTTGATAAGATGATCACGAGAATGGTGCTGATGCAATTCTTTCTTCCAAAGATGTCAGGCATGATCAATGGCAGACCTCATGAGAGCTTGATATCTATATGTATATATAGCTAATTAGCCTGCATTTCCTTCAAACATAAACTCCAAGAAAGATGAAACGACCGTCTTCACGTGAAAGCAAGAAGAACAATTATGGGATAATTACATGGGATTCTGTATTTGTGGTGTAGAACTTGGAAAGCATTGCTTTATTCCATATTTGCATGCGTAATGGAGCAAATTAAGGAGATACTTGTCAAAGGGTAGACCTCATGCTCTTGAACAATTGATTTTCTTGTGATCAGAAACTTACGTACATGATGCTGTACATGATGATGTAATCCGCCCATGGAAAACTCAAAGCTTCGTCTTTGCTATAAGAGCAGGATTGTTTTTTCTCTTTTTCATTTAAATATTTTAGTGATTTTAGGTGGTTATTTTGATATGTTCGTATCAAAAGTATTTTTTAAAAAAAATAAAAATATTTTAATATATTTTTAATTAAAATATATTTTAAAAACAAATATTACTATATTCTCAATTATTTTTGGAATTTTGAATGAATTACTACATCCGTAAACTAGAATTGTGAAAAGTGATGAAGTTATGAAAACTTTAGTATCTCAATTACACAATTAAACTTTTCACGAGCGTGACTTTGGAGGAAATCATGTAAAGATACAAGAGAGTTAAGAACATATGAGGTTATATTTATGGATGTTGAGTATTTTGTGTTAACTTGTTAGATTTTTAAATAGTTATTTATGATTTTTAAGATTTTTATATTGTTATTTTTATTT
>CM063592.1:5213265-5448017 GCA_032356905.1 Salix exigua
GTTTTTTATTTTAAAAAAGAGCAGACCACCACAGAACCTCTGATCTCTCTCTCGGCCTCACAAAAGAAAAACACAGACTTGAAACCCCCTCCCTCTCCTGCTCGGTCTCTCTCTCTCTAGCCGCTGTTCCCCGGCGAAAAGGAGGCCAGCACCAACCGACACCCTTGGCTCTCCCTCAGTCCACCTTTGTTAGTTCACCGAGAACCACCTCCAGAAGTTCTCCATACTCCGGTGACCCTCAGCTCCGTCGCAGGCGAGGAACGGCAGCAGCAGCCCCGCACAGACGCCACCAGCCCGAAACTTCCAAACCATTTTCCGGCGAGCTCAGGCCACCATTATCGATTCCACCACGACAGGAAGAATCACAGCAACGTCCTCTACAACAAGGTATCAACATAATTCCCATTCGTGGTACTTGAAAATCCTGGTTTTTTCCTCTTGTCACTGTTCATCTTCTTTCGCGAAAAATCCCGGTTACTGTAGTAACCGGGTCGGGTCGGGTCGGGCACAATGCCCGGCCCAGACCCGTGAGATCGTCTGGGCCGAGGGCCCAGACCCGTGAATGGTCCGGGCCACGGCCCAGATCCTGTGGAAGATCAGACCACGGCCTGCACTCGCTTCGTCTGGACCACGGCCGGACCGCTTCCCGTCCAGGCCACGGCCGGACCGCTTCCCGTCGGGCCACGGCCTGCACCGCTTCCGTCTGGGCCACGGCCCAAACCCCGTTCCGTCTGGCCGCGCCCAGAATCTAATAAAGTCGGGCCGCCACCGACTGAGACCACTGGTCGGCGACTCAGATTTGTAAAAGGGTGAATTGAATCGCTAGCCCACCCAAATAAAATAATAACATAATATAATATAATATAATAATAATATAATAATATAATAATATAAAATATAAAAAAAAATATAAAAATATAAAAAATACTCTTTTTTATACAAAAAAACCTTAAAAAAAATGTTTTATTTTTTCTTGCACAAGGCCAATACACTAGCATATTTTAAAATTGTTTTCTTTTTTAAAAAAAATATATTATCTTGGGTTTTGAAAAAAAATGAATTTTAGCATGGATTTTGCAAAGAAAAAATCATTTGTTGCATTTTTGAGATTTTACAACATGTTTGTAAAATCCAAAGGGTATTGGCCAATATTCAAAAAAATACAAAAAAACTTTTCGGTGATTTATATTATTTTTTCGGAGTTTGGATAAATTCTATCCAAAACATTCGGTATAAATGATGTATCTTTAACATGTAAATATTTTTTTATATATTTTAGCAATTATAAGACAAACAAAAACATCAAGCAGCTTACCTTAGGTAGGGCGTACTAGGGGTGCTAAAACCTTCCCTTTACGCAACCAGTTCCCTTATCCTAGAATCTCTGAAAGACCAGTCATAGGTTTCCTAGTAACCGTAATACTAGGTGGCGACTCCTTTTGTTATAAAAATAGATAATCCCCGACATATAATCAATCCCGCTCATGGGGACCGATTGCTACGACGCCGCTCGCCGACCATTTCATTTTGAGGTGCGACGGTTCCTAGGGTGAAACAGAGGGCGACGCAACTCCTGGATGAGTAGACTCTTGGAAGAGTGGTGAGCTTGTGATCACATTTAAATACTCAATGATTGTCACACTTGGAAATATTCGTTTGAGGGGGTGTTGTAAGCCTTGGTGTAAGGCTTGAAAAATCATTCTGGACCGAGCATGGTTGATATGCTCGAAGGGAATGTTGTGTTGAAGACGCTCTCAGAATGGTAAGCTTGGAAGAGCTGCAGAATGCAAGCTTGTGCTGAAGAAGCAAGAGGACTATTGCCCACACAAATGGCAAAGGGGGTGATTGTTAGGTATATTGTCATTTGTGGCAATATCCTACCATTGTTGAAAATGGTAGAGTTACCAACCCACCATTTGTTGAAAATGGTAAATTGCCAAAGTTTGGTGGTCAACCTTTGACTATGAAGAAAATTTGGTGGCCAACCATCAACCTTTGATTTATGAAGAAGATTGTCTCCTTACTCTTGCTATAAATAGAGGAGCTTCTTAGAGCTTAAGAGAGAGAGAGAGAGAAACACAAGTGAATGTGTTGTGTAGAAAGAGCTAGAGAGAGTTGATAAGTTGAGTAGAGTGGATGTAATCCTCCTCCTCTATATGTATTTATTGTAACCCTTTCTCTATCTCTAATACAATGACTCTCTCCCGTGGATATAGACGGTTTTGCCGAACCACGTTAAATATTATGTCGGTATGCTTAAGCCTCCTATGAGCAAGTATCAGTACACCCCCGGTCATGCATGGAAGAGCCGAATTTCCCAACACAATTAGTTTATCACTGTTTCATCGCAACTAGTTATATGGTCGTAACAACAATTGACATGTCATTGCTACGACACTTATCATCATTTGATTACTAATGTGTTTTTTTCTTATTTATATTTTAACATTATACATATAAAATATCTAACACAACTCCAGGAAAGTAAAGTTATTACATGAACATTTTCATTATTGATCATTAGTGATGCATGACATATAAATACAAAGAAGAGAAATTGTTCGAATGCTCTTTCCTGACATTAAGGTGCATTGAAGTGGGTTTCTATCAATATTTCATATGCAAATTGTCTTCACATTACAAACAAATCGATGAAAAAATCATACAAATTGACCAAGGACTTTGACTTTGTCTCTTTCTTTTAAATAATGGATGCTTGACTAGAAGCCTTCTTGGAATAAAAAGTCTTTGGTCAATCTATAGCAACTTCATCAAGTGGTGGAGAAATTAAATAAATTCACTGTGGCCCTTTATTTTTCTGAGCTGTTAAATCAGCCTCTGTACTTTAACTTTGGGCATGTAGACCCTCGTCTTATCAATCGGAGACTTGCGGCCCCTTCATCCCCTAGATGTGCATGATTGGCAACACGTGGCTTACATATAATTTACATCTGCTATACGAAAGGTCATGGCAACACGTGGCTTACATATAATTTACACATGCTTTACGCTGTCACAGAAAGTAAAATGTCAACTTCTCAACTGTCCCTTTTGAAACTAAAAATTTGTGTAGAATGCAGTGTACTCTCATTCCATCTAAGAGATTAATTTTTAGAATGAAAGTGGAAAAATGAAAATTTGATCGGAATAAAATAAATTGTTTTAAAAATTATTAAAATAAATTGTCTTAAAAATTATTAGAGAGACGCACGTATAACCGAAAGGAAATAGAATTTTGAACACATCTTGATATATATATATATATATATATATATATATATATATTACTGCTAAGCTGTTTCTCGACTAGAGATGAATTGTCCCTTGACTTGTCAAGCTAAATAAATCCTTCTTGACTTGAGAATAGTCGAGACAATCAATTGTTAATTGAAAACAATTTGTCAAGTTTATTTTTCAAGATAGTGGTGATCATACTTTTCTTTTCATTGAATATGTATCCTTATGGTTGAATTTAAGCCAGTATATTTGAGTGTGTTTTCTTATTCTTCTAGATACAATCACTATTTTAATAATAATTTTTACATTTTATTATTGAAAGGTATATGTGAATGTACTTGATTGAATTTATGCTCATTCATTTTAGGTTTGGAAGGCAAAGCACATGGACAAGGACTATATAAAAAATAAAAATGCTTTTAATAATAATAAAAAAAAAGTATTTTCTTTTACCAATTTGATTATATATAAATTGTTTTATAATGTGTTGTTTTTTTTATATTATAACATAATTTAAAAATCAAAATCTTCCACCTATAACTTTTGACAAATTTCCTTAAAATGGTTCCTACAAAGGTTATTAGACACATTTTTTTATATTAATATTTGGCGTAAAAAATGTTATTTTAATATGACATGTAGTTTAAGGATTGGTTACAAGTGAGATTATTCATACTTATTATTAATTTTTCAATTGAAATTAAATTAATTATATATTGGATTTTAAATAGATCATCCACACATGAGATATTTCTTTCTCTTTTTCTTTCTCTCAATGAATTCAAGTTTAATGCAAGCACTAATATGTCAAGTTAATTCATTTTTCCCAAACTATAAATTAATAGAAACAAATTACCGAATAAGCAGAAATAAAATATAAAAAAGAGTGACAGCGTAGTTGTGGTCGAAAATGTTGAAAGATGCTCAAGCTGGGGTAACGATCTTCTTTGATTGTAATTTGCATTTGAAGGAGTTGCGGTCAATGCTAGGCATCTTCTCAAGGCAGTCTTGTTTTATCACTCCACACAAATGCATGGCCAATTTCTGTGTCCAAGTTCACAGGGCAATACAAAATTTGTTTTATTATCGGGAATCACATCACAATATATTTGTTTATATGATTATTTTTTCACCTAAATCCAAATATTCTCATTCATAACACGAATAAATTTTCAAAAAAATCTTTCAAGTTTCATCGTGGTACTGAAAGACTTTACAAACTTAAACTTGATTTCGTAAAACTGATTAAGATTTGAATCATATGACAAAATCATTTTCAATGTAAGAACAATCATTCAAGACTCGTGAGATTCACGCTTTGCCGCTAATTAGCAATCACTATGCTTGTTTGTCTAAAATTTAATAAAAATAAATAAATCATTATTAATTACCATATAGGGATGAAAGATAAAATAATTACCATTGAACCATCCAGAAATTTGAAACCGATGGCGGAAACAAAGACTGAAGGTCAATGCTATGGTACTAAGCCTAGTTTGTGAAGCCCCGCGTGATAATTATGTGCTTCGAAACACAAAACATGCAGAACCGAGGTCTCAAAGTCAAATTCTCCTGGTCCAAATGCTTTTGATCAATTAATAAGCCCTAAATTTTCCTGCTAATGACATATTAGATACCAATACACGAGGTGGTGTAATCTTTGAACTTGATGAAGATGGAGACCAGGTGGTGGATACTCTGAACAAATTCATAGACAAGGAAAAAGAAACTTCGGATGACAGGAGAGAGCTTAAATAATGCTTTCTCCAAGGTAAAGATGCTCTACATTTTATGGGTGGTATTGTTGCATGAAACGTGTGTGAGGGTTGGGAATAGAGATAAGAAAATTAAGGTTTTTGAGAAAAATGGTAAGGAAATATGTTTGTGTGTGATTGAAATGAAACTTTCAGTTGATATAGTTATTAACTCTACATGGGATGGTGACTCTAGTGTGATCCTTTCCTATATAAAGGATGTGTGTTTCATATTAAGTAATATACTCAGAATTCTTTTCATATTGTTCTTCCAACAATAATAAAAGCACATGACCTATCTTCTACAAGGGATGAATGAGTTCTTTGGAAGGAAATTCGTTGTTAAGTATGATTCTGTTTCTTTTTATAAATTAGATGAATAATCAATCTATTAAACCATAAGATTTCATGAGCTCTTTATTCTTTCTTCTCGATGATGCTTTACTTAGCTTGGTTCTCAACAGTTTGCTTCTTATATGGCTATTCTGGTGTAATATGTACTGGAAATGACAATTGTCAGAAAATAGAAATGGCTATATAGATTACTTTTGTTTTTCCTTAGGCTGGATCTGTTAAACACACAATCATCTGGGTTGAAAAGCTTTTATCTATGACTATTTGCTGCAAATAGTTGATCTATTGAAGACTATCAGGACAAGAAGTTAGAGAAGGAAAGATGCGAGCAAAACCCAGCTCACAACCATCTGGGTTAGGGTTTATTTTTCCCAAACTGTGAGTTATCAATTATTAAATTAATACGTACTAAAATAATTATAAAACCATCAACGCTTTACATATATCTCGCATGGTGTTTAAGTTTTCATACTGACTAGGATTGGCTCTAATGCCATTTCATCGAGCTTCAAGCTTTGAGGAAGAGACTTAACAGTACTTGAGTTCACACATTCATGCATCATTAAGTCATCCATGTGGCATAATGACAAAGAAATCAAGATTTGTACCGTAGATCTTGAGTTCAAGTTAAATCGTGTATTTTTTGTAAAAAATTAAGACAATTAAGATTTTATTTGTTCACTTAATCTCGCAAAGTATATTTTTTAGAAGATAAAATTTTCTCAACTTCAAAAAAAAAATCATCCGCATAGTTGATAAAAGGCTTATTGCATGTAAGTCCATAAATTGTTCTTTGTCACTGGTTCTTATATCTTATTTGAGTTTATTCATGAAAACTGTAATGATATTCCTGGCTTGTTAAAGAAAAAAGAATAAGAAAAAGAAAAGGAGAGATATAGAATGTACCGCCATGTATGAATATGTTATAATTTCTTTAGATCGCGCTATGGATGGAGACAATTAATAAAATAAATGGATGGTCTTTTCTGTCTCTCCGGACTTGTAATTAATAATCGTCTATTTTTGAATGGAGTTTGATCTCATCTCATCAGTTCTTGTCATATCTTCTTAGTCGTCAAATTACTAAATAAATTAGTTAATCACCTCAAATGCTTTGCATTGTAATTAAACTCCACAACAATTCAAACCCAAGAACCAGTGCTATTAAAAAAATCATAATCAATGGGCCGCCACCAAAAAACCTAAGTACATGGCTCCTGGATTTATATTTTTTTTTTGTTTTTTACTATTGATGATGGGTAAATGGTATATTGCCTGTTTTGGGCAAAAAAAAAACGTTATGCAAACAACAAAATATTTTTCTACTTGTAATTCAAAGATTTATATTTGCATCATTTCATCGTCAACTGGTTTCATAGTCAAAGTTTGCGCACATGAGAGCTTCTAGAAATAATTCCATTTCAATTATTTATGCAAAAGATGAATATTCTATTGGAAAATTTTTGATGAACAAACAAACAAACACTGTTCAGATGACTGTCAGGGATCTTGCCTCTGACGTAAAAAACAAACACTGTTCAAATCAGTGTCAATGAACAAGGTGATTTTCCAGATTTTTTTGATAATTGAGAGTAAAGTAATTAAGCTGTAAGAATCAGAACAAGGGACATAATTTCTTGTTAGGTTACTGTCATCCCTAAGTTTTTATTTATAGAAAAACGAAAAACAAGGATTACAAGAGAATGAGTTTTAATCAAATACAAACTCTTGACCTTTATCCTAAACCATAATGTACTTAATGTAAAACTTAATAAAGACTAGACTGTTTGATCAAACAGTTGATCTTGATTGACTAAAACACGAATACTAATTAAAACCAAATGAAACATCAGTTTTGGATAATGCTTTGTCTTCACAGCTCTGTCTTCATTTCTTCAATTTACAATCTTAAAATCAGATGCATTTTGAGACTTCAATCTTCAATATATTTATAGATTCAAAACATCATTGAAAGAAGAAAAGGAATCAATAGAACTTTTTTTTTTTCAAAATATTTTCGGTGCCCACGCAATTCAATAACTTATTTATTCTAGTAGTTACCACAATAGTAAGCTCTAATACGACATCTAGAACCAGATTGATTATATGGTACGACAAAAAAAAACAATTGAGACAGTTTTGTATAAATGCTCCTGTTTGTTGACTTGACCCCCTTTACAATGAATAGCAATTATATGTATATATATCGTCTCTATGACATGCATCCATATACAGATCGATGGACTTCTTCTCATTATGTGAGGTTTGAAATCTGAATATATTTCTGTAATTGGAGTTAATCCGAATAAAGATATGTCATTAAAAAAAAACCCTAATCTAAAACCTTAGTGGCAAAGCTCATAACCTACCTGAGCACTCACTCGGACCCAAAGAAACTCCAAATTTCCCCAAAATGTATCCTACAGGGCCATATCCCGGAATTATGTATTGATTATGACTCTTTTGAGGGATATGAAAATAAAATTATTAATTAGTTGGGTTCCATACAGCTTTTGGGGGGACATGAGAGCAACAATTCTTATGGGGGGGCATGGGAAATTAGTATTACCTACATTAAATGAGTAAAATTATTATAAGTTTTACAAAGTCAAATAAGTGTGAAAAGGTACGAAGTTAATTGAATATTCTGTCCATATGAAGACAATATGTAAATGTATGTTTGTGTGCGTGTCTATGTATGTATGTATGTATGTATGTATGTATGTATGTATACACACACACATACATATGTAATAGTTTACCCGTTAGTTTACAGGAAATGGATGGGCTACCCATCATAATATTGATTAATTTAACTAATCTTTTAAATGAGTTTGATTTCAAATAGCAGATTCAACATAAATACACGGAACTTTTTATATGTTTTGACTTGAGTAGGCTAAAATAATGTAAAAAAATAGAGATAACATGATCAACATAATCAATTTGGGGGAGAGTCATCAAGTTTTCTTGGATTACAATTTTATGATTTCATATACTGAAAAATTCGAGTCTATGGAAAAAATACTACGTACGAAGTTGTGATTCTAGGATCAAGTGCCTGATTTTATCAAGTCGTGGATGGCAACTATATAACAAATGCAAAGACTATTTCCACCTTCTTAGATCTTGGTGGGTCCTGTTTACCTGGTAGAGTCAAAACTCAGACTTCCCCTCAAGACATCATTAAATAACGTTCTTCCATGTTCAAAATAAACTTCAAACTGTTACGATCGTCATTTTCTCTCTATCACAACAGCAGAAAGAAAGGGGTGTTGTAGCGATCGAATGGTAGAGAAGATCATCGATATGAACAACAGTCAAGGTCATATGATGAGGAGTACTAGCTACAAGGATAAAGATGACGATGAAGAAGAAGAGGAAGAAGTTCAACTTCCAGGGTTTCGATTTCACCCAACAGATGAAGAACTTGTTGGGTTCTATCTTCGTAGAATGGTTGACAAGAAGCCTCTCAAAATTGAACTCATCAAACAAGTTGACATCTACAAATATGATCCATGGGATCTACCAAGTAAGTTTCAGCTCTTAATTGTTTTCATAGAATATTTCTTCATTTGCTTTTTCAAATGAGTTTTTTTTCTTATAAAAATAAAAGGACAGTATTAGGGTTTGAGAAAATAAAATCATAAGAATTTTGTGCATGGATTTACTGATATATATTTAAAGTAATCATTTTCATTAGTTAATTCTAATGAAGTTATAGAGCATAAATCTAGCTAGCTAATATAATATACTTTTCTAGCCATACATATGTTGATATGAAGAGATATGAATAATCAATCAGCTATATATGATCGTTATCCATGGCTAAATATAACATGCACACTTGTCAGAGAGAGGAGATCACTTGAGAAAAATGAAACAACAAGACAAGAGGTACTTATCACTGTCTTTGCCATTACTTGAAAAAAAGAAAAAGCAATGCAATGAGTCTATCGTGTTTATAAAGTTCATTATTTCAATTATTCTTTTTCTTGTAAATTTTATATATTCAGAGAGAAACTGATTTAATTGCATGGTTATATTTTGCTTGAATTTAGTGAGTTAATAGCTATATCAGCTGCTTAATAACAATATTGTTTTCAATTAAAAACCAAATCATGGACTTTTGCTTGTGAAAGAATGAAAATTAAGAAAAAACGAGAGAGAGAGAGAGAGAGAGAGAATAATTTCAGTTCCTCTTGAAGAAAACTATATATAAACCACTTGTCTCAAGCATCCTGTCATCTTCTTCCATATTTTGCTGCAAATCACTCTCTGATTTCTCTGGTGTGTATTCATGCAGAGCCAAGCAGCGTGGGAGATACGGAAGGATACTTCTTTTGCAGACGAGGTAGAAAGTATAGGAACAGCATAAGACCTAACAGGGTGACAGGGTCTGGATTTTGGAAGGCAACTGGCATTGATAAGCCTGTGTATTCACTCGAAGGAGAAGCCCGTGACTGCATTGGACTCAAGAAAACACTTGTTTACTACCGCGGAAGCGCAGGAAAAGGCACAAAAACCGACTGGATGATGCACGAGTTTCGCCTTCCCACGACAGATAACAGCACCTCCGCGGCCACTGTCAACGCTAAAATCTCTGACCAAGAAGCTGTAAGAACATAAACTAACTATAATACATGTATAGATTATAGATGCTATGATTTTTTTTAACAAATTCTTTAACCGGATATGGATCTTTGCTAAATCAGTGATTCTATATTGTTATAATTTAATTAATGAGAGGTATAGGAATATAAACTCTTGTATCTCTACTCTCTAGAATATAATACAGAAGGTTAATTAATACATAAAATAGGTTCACATATATATAAGAGAATATAATAAGCTTTTACTTGGTGATTCGTTTAATAGTTTAAATTCTAGATTTGATAATCTCTTAAGATGGTAATGGAGTCTTTGTTGACCAAATTTAGTTCAATCATATTTTGACATCCAATACTGGTCATCCCCTAAAGTATGATTGCTTAAGTTCATAGAGACTAAGTATCATGATTCTTTTTATTTCTGTATATTTAATGGGAATTTTTTTTTCTCGGTACTAGGCATGTGCAAAGTGAAGTTGCTCCTTCATCATATTAGTGTTTTTTTTATTATTAAGAAACCATCTCATAAGGTGAACCTATTTTATGGGACTCAAGAATATGAGACTGAGTTAATAATGCTCTAATACCATGTTAAGAAATCATCTCACCTAAAATTTGAAGATGTTAGATAATACTCAAAAATATGATTTATATTATTCTCTAGCAGTTTTGATATTTATATAATAGACCGATCAAATGGCTTCGTGCACTATATATCATATAGATTTCATCATTGTAAATGGGATGCTCATTCATCTTTACTTTTGCGATTGTTATTTTGATGGATTACAGGAAGTATGGACACTGTGTAGAATTTTCAAAAGAAATGTGTCATACAAAAAATACACACCAGATTTGAAGCAAATGTCAACTAAACGCCAACAACCACCAATCGACACGAGCTCCAAGAAGTTCTGTCAAGTGGAATCTAGTTACACTCAAGAAAGCTACGTAAGTTTTGGTGCTCCACTTATTCAACATTACGATAATAAACCTCCTGCTAATCTTGTCAAGGAAAGGAAACAACTGCATGTGGACCAGTTGAGCTATGTTGCTCGACCACCATCTATGGCTTCATCTCTGAACATTTCCAACCCATATGGAAATGAAATTCTTATGCAAGGGGAATGGGATGAGCTTAGTTCAGTAGTAGAATATGCTTTAGATCCCTTTCTTATGTGAATATTTGTGAAATTATAATAATGATATAAAGTTAATTCAAACCATATTAGCTTTACTAGTTGGTTTGTAATATAGATACATAGCACTGAAGACTATTTCTCTTACCATGGACTTTTTTTTTCTTTAGAAATGTATTCATGCTTTTAATTTCTTTGTTGGATGTTGTATGGAAATTGAGTAGATAGATTTGAATTCATAAAATTGATCACCAAATAAGCAAATTATATGCCTCTCTCTCTCTCTCTCTGAAAAAATACCTTTATGATTAGACACCATATTCCTCTCTCTCAAATGACTGTTAAGGAATCATCTCACCTAAAAGCTTAAGCTTGTAAGTGAGGCCTCATAATATGATTTATATTATTCTCTAACATACCCCCTCAAGTGATAACCTTTTGGGCTTAAAACTTGCACAGACTCACATCACCTTGTGCTTAATTTTTATCAAATAGAATGAGGGTGGTGAGATTCGAACTCATGACCGCTGGATCAACAAGGCTCTGATACCATGTTAAGGAACCATCTCACCTAAAAGCTTAAGCTTGTAAGTGAGGTCCCATGATATGATTTATATTATTCTCTAACAAGGACTTCCCCAGCCTTTCATTTATTAGGCTATCGTAAATTGTTATCGCAAGCAATAGCCTCAAAATCTCTCTTTCCCTTTTTCTACATCATTTTCATCCTTATCTTTCCTTCCTCAATTTTATGTCATTTTCTTCTTTAATCTTCATATATAAGTTTTTATCTTGGCTTACTCTTTAATCCCATTTTTGTCTTTAACATTTTAGTGAGTTATTGACTTAAATATCAGGTTTTGTTAGATATTATGTGGTGGATTTGGATCTTTTGGTAGGATTTAGCTATGATGTTGTGGTCGTCAATGTTGTGATAATGAGTTTGTAAGAGTGAGCTTTTTTTTTGACATGACAATTATTGTGATCATTATCATAGTAAAAAGAACAAATTTATTGAGATTTCTTATGTTTGCATTATTCTTCATAAAAAGTGACAAACTTTTTCCTTGATAACAATTAATATCTCAATATGTATAGTTATAAGAGGTGTTATGAGGAACTCAAAGAAAATCAAATAGTCAAGAATAGAACCTTTAATGTTCCTTTGAGATGCCTTAAGGTTGCTAGGAAATAAATGGTCCTTGAGAGATTATACTATATATTAATGGAAATGAGGATGTTTTTGTATGGTCATGCATGAATAATAGTTGTTCCCACAAATAATAGTTGTAGACCTCACTGATTAAAGCTGCAATAATAATGGGTTCAAGTAGGAAATTATTTTTTTTCTTTCTTTAGGAAGTTGTACAAAATCTCAAGTTTGATTCCTATGAAAAGATTTTTTCTTTTCATCCATTGTCTCTTTATATTTTTTTATTTTTTATACTCTCAATTGTTTTTTATAGGTGTAGAGGATTTCATAATCAATCACTAGAAGAAAATAAGTCATTATGATACAATACTTGATAAGTTTAATGATAACCCTTTTCGGTTTACTTGTTGCAATGGATTCTTGTTATCGTGTTTTTGCTAAATTTATAATATCCTCTTCATCTAAACTTTTATTTGAATATCTTTCAACAAAAATTGTCTAAACAATCTTTTCATTAATGGATGAAGTCTCGAGCTCCAAGTTTTTGTATATCACTTGGTTATTTCTCCTTCTCTTATGAATTCTCTCTATTCTAGCATGCCAGACTAACCAAAAGTGACATCTCTACTCAAAATCACTTTATTTGATTTAGAACACCAGAGTCGTAGCCATTCCCTACTTCATTAAATCCTAAAAAAAACAATTTTTTTTTGGCTCTAAGACCTAGTTTAGACTCAAATGCATGATAATATATTGAGCATCCAAATATGTGCATAGATTTATAATTATTTGCAAGAAAAGCTTAACCATACCTTCAAGGAGGGTTTTTCCATTTATTGTTGATGAAGGTAATCGATTATCAATATGATGAGTATAACTTAATGCCCCGCCCCAAAATGCTTTGTAAAATCTCGGATGTGATAACATACATTGAATTTGTCCACCTATATATGGTTAATAGGATCTACCACTTTATTTATTATGGTGTTTTTCGAACAATAAAAAATGTCATTTGGTCCCTTTATTTCAGCTAACTTCAAAGAAAGAACCTGGAGTGTACTCATTATCAATATCTGAATGAAGAGTCTTAATTCTCTTTCTAGTTTGATACTCCATCATTTTCTTCCACTTAAGAAAGGATACCAAGAACTTCATCTTTATGTTTCTTCATGTACACAAATACTCGTTTTAAAAAAAATCATCAACAATTAACTCCAATAGATCCATTCTATAAAGGTTCCATATGTTTATTTGAATACAATCTAAAATTCTTTTTATACTGTGTATTGTGGTGTCCAACTTGACTTTTTTTGTTTTCCAATAACACAACCACTGCATTAACTCTTTAACTCCTAACTTTTAGCCACTGCATGACTTTATTTGATTTATATAAACAGGAAGTTTCCTTCATTGTTGAATTGATAAGAGATATTGAGATCAATAAAGAGTGTGAGTGCAAGTGAATTTTAAGTGAGAGAAAATGCAAATTTAAGAGAAACATTGAGTGTTAAAGGAAACATTGTTTTTAGGGATTATATTGAGGTTATGTTGAGTGTTTGTATCATTCAATAATAATATATAATTTACTGCCTTTATGGGTATACCTGATTTGAGGAAGCATATAAATCTCTTTTTTATGCTTTCAATCCAATATGCACAACATATAAACGATATTAGATAATGACATAACATTATTTATTTATTTTGACATTTTAACATCCCAATCTAATCTTAATTTGTATTGATTTTGTATATCTTTGCTGCAAGTGATGCTTTTATCACGTATGCTTTTTATTATTATTATTATTATTATTATTATTATTATTATTATTATTATTATTATTATTTAACTAAGAAAATCCATCCTAATTTGTCAAAAGATTTTTTTTAATATTGGGATAGATAGTATGAAAACCTCAATAGTAGTCATAATTGTAATATTTTCCAATATATTAGTGATGCAATCTACTCTAATATATCATTTACACATATTTGAAAGCAAATAAAATTTTAAAACCATCATTGAATTTGGGGGTAAAGAGTGATTGATTTTTTAAATGAATTTGGGGAACACATTACTTCTCTTAACATTCAAGGTTGGGATTTTAGGTATATTGGACCAATGATTATTATAACTTTGGTGAAGTCCTAATTATTATTAAGTCCAAATATGCAGAAATATTTTTATTTTTCTTATAGTTTTTTCTTGGAAGTAAATGAACAAATATTTTTATCAAAAACTAGAGCATGAAATTTTTTCTGATTTAAAAAAATGCAGAATAAAAAAAATGAAGTGATAAATATGTAAAAATAAATCTCAGGTAGGATTTGGCATGGTGTATGATAAAGTTATTTTTTTAGAGATCTTTATTAGAAAAAAAAATAAGAATGGTAAACCCAAACCAATAAATATATAGCCCAGATTAACAAAATCGTAGCCCAACACATTTTAATAATGTTAGACATATAAACCCAACCCAACCCGGTACATGCCGAAGCCTATCCTATCCTTTTTACGAGAAGTAAACCTAGCCCTCGTCCTTTTTATTTAACAAAATTAACATGTAAATATTTATAATTACAACTTATTAACAAAATCATAGGCCCAGCCCGACCCAGCCCACTAAAAATAAAATAAAAACAAAACAAATCGAAACCCTAACCCACCAACAATGGAAAAACCCTAGTGAACCACACAAATAAATAGCCTAAAGCCAGCCACATGCCTCCATCTATCGTCTCATCATCTTTGGTAGAGTGAGCGCTACCAAAAACATCTCTCTCTATCTCGCCCCCCCTTCCCGCATCCTTCTCTCCGTAAGCTATCTCTCCTCTTTGAAATCCTAATGTCCTCTCTATCTTTGATTTGTTCTTTTGGGTCATATTACCACTTGTGCTTGTAGTGGATCTTTGTTTGCGTTGCTTAAATCAAACATGATTGTTTTGTATGTTTTTTTTTTGTATGTTTTTTTGTTCAATATTTTCATGGGATTGATGAAACCCTGTGCTGTTTTTGTGTGTTTGTGCAGGGGGTGTTGTTACTTTCAGGAGATTTTTAGAAACTAAGTCAAGATGGTGAAGTTTACAGCAGAGGAGCTTCGGCGTATTATGGACTACAAGCATAACATCCGTAATATGTCCGTTATTGCTCATGTTGATCATGGTAAGGTTTATTTTCACTTGTGTGAGTTATTTTCCAATTGGATGTACATAATGTTTTTTTACTGGGAGATGCTGTCATTCTTGTTGTTCCTTGATTCGACTCTGAAGCGCATACTGAAGTTTTCTTTTTTTGTGAATTTCTTGTTGTTCTATGCTCTCCAATGGTACGTTAGGTGGCTACATGAATAAAGTTCCTGGATTGTTATCCCTTTGTTGAAAATATTTCAAATGCTTATGATGTCCCTCTTTTTTGAAATTTCTATTGGCGTTGAAATTCTTATTTTATTTCGTTTATTTGTTTTTGTAAAAAATATCTATGCTCCTATCAAGTTCTTATATTGGTATCTTATGCTTAAAGTTCTCTGTTGCTGCATTTAAACTTTGTAATTTATATCCCGCAGGAAAATCAACACTTACTGATTCTCTTGTTGCCGCTGCTGGTATCATTGCCCAAGAGGTTGCTGGTGATGTACGAATGACAGATACCCGTGCTGATGAGGCTGAGCGTGGTATCACTATCAAATCTACTGGTATCTCTCTATACTACGAGATGTCCGGCGAAGCCCTCAAGGACTTCAAGGGAGAGAGACAAGGGAACGAGTATCTCATCAATCTTATTGATTCCCCTGGACACGTAGACTTTTCATCTGAGGTCACAGCTGCTCTTCGTATTACTGATGGTGCCCTTGTGGTGGTGGACTGTATCGAGGGTGTCTGTGTTCAAACTGAAACTGTGCTTCGACAGGCTTTGGGTGAGAGGATCAGACCTGTCTTGACTGTCAACAAGATGGATAGGTGTTTCCTGGAGCTCCAGGTTGATGGAGAGGAGGCTTATCAGACATTCTCTAGGGTTATTGAGAATGCTAATGTCATCATGGCAACATACGAAGATCCCCTCCTTGGTGACTGTCAGGTCTACCCTGAAAAGGGTACTGTTGCATTCTCTGCTGGTTTGCATGGTTGGGCTTTCACTTTGACCAACTTTGCCAAGATGTATGCCTCAAAGTTTAAAGTGGATGAGGCTAAGATGATGGAGAGACTGTGGGGTGAGAACTTCTTTGATCCAACTACCAAGAAGTGGACCAGCAAGAACACCGGTTCTCCCACATGCAAGCGTGGGTTTGTGCAGTTTTGTTATGAGCCAATAAAGCAGATTATTAACACTTGCATGAATGATCAAAAGGATAAATTGTGGCCCATGCTCCAAAAGCTCGGTGTTGTCATGAAGTCTGAAGAGAAGGACTTGATGGGAAAGGCTTTGATGAAGCGTGTGATGCAGACATGGCTGCCAGCAAGTACTGCTCTGCTTGAAATGATGATCTTTCACCTTCCCTCGCCTGCCACGGCTCAAAGATACCGTGTGGAGAACTTGTATGAGGGTCCACTTGATGATGTTTATGCCAATGCTATCAGGACTTGTGACCCTGATGGCCCCCTCATGCTTTATGTATCTAAGATGATTCCTGCATCTGACAAAGGTAGGTTCTTTGCCTTTGGGCGTGTTTTCTCTGGAAAGGTGTCCACTGGTCTTAAGGTTAGGATCATGGGACCAAATTTTGTCCCTGGGGAGAAGAAGGACCTGTATGTCAAGAGTGTGCAGAGAACTGTCATTTGGATGGGAAAAAGGCAAGAAACGGTTGAGGATGTGCCTTGTGGTAACACTGTTGCCATGGTTGGTTTGGATCAGTTCATCACCAAGAATGCCACTTTAACAAACGAGAAGGAAGTTGATGCCCACCCTATTCGCGCCATGAAGTTCTCCGTGTCTCCAGTTGTGCGTGTGGCTGTTCAATGTAAGGTAGCTTCTGACCTCCCAAAGCTTGTTGAAGGTCTGAAGAGATTGGCCAAATCTGATCCCATGGTTGTCTGTTCCATCGAGGAATCTGGAGAGCATATCATTGCTGGAGCTGGAGAACTCCACCTTGAGATCTGTTTGAAGGATTTGCAGGATGACTTTATGGGTGGTGCTGAGATCATCAAGTCTGATCCTGTTGTGTCTTTTCGCGAGACTGTCCTGGAGAAGTCCTGCCGTGTGGTGATGAGCAAATCTCCCAACAAGCACAACCGTCTCTACATGGAGGCACGACCCATGGAAGAAGGACTTGCTGAGGCTATCGATGATGGCCGTATTGGTCCAAGAGATGATCCTAAGAATCGCGCTAAGATCTTGTCCGAGGAATTCGGATGGGACAAGGATCTTGCTAAGAAAATATGGTGTTTTGGTCCTGAGACAACCGGCCCCAACATGGTTGTAGATATGTGCAAGGGAGTTCAGTACCTTAATGAAATCAAGGATTCTGTTGTCGCTGGGTTCCAATGGGCTTCAAAGGAAGGTGCCTTGGCTGAAGAAAACATGAGAGGTATCTGCTTTGAAGTCTGTGACGTGGTTCTCCATGCTGATGCCATTCACAGAGGTGGTGGTCAGGTCATCCCAACTGCCAGGAGGGTTATCTATGCTTCCCAGCTCACTGCCAAACCCAGGCTTCTTGAGCCTGTTTATTTGGTGGAGATCCAAGCTCCAGAGCAAGCTCTTGGTGGTATCTACAGTGTTCTTAACCAGAAACGTGGTCACGTGTTTGAAGAAATGCAGAGGCCTGGGACTCCCTTGTACAACATCAAGGCATACCTTCCTGTCGTAGAGTCTTTTGGATTTTCTGGCACTTTGAGGGCTGCAACATCAGGACAGGCTTTCCCACAATGTGTCTTCGATCACTGGGACATGATGTCTTCTGATCCCTTGGAGGCTGGCACGCAGGCAGCTCAGCTTGTTACTGATATCAGGAAGCGAAAGGGTTTGAAGGAGCAGATGACTCCTCTATCCGAGTTTGAGGACAAGCTCTGAAGCATTTTGCTGTTCTTCTTAAATCAATCTGGTTAACCATGAGAAATGATGAGGCAGAAGGGCCATTTTCGGTGCTTGGTGTTCTTTGCGGCTCCTCATTTTGTGATGTTTTTTTTTTTTTAAAATTTACCGTGGATTAGCAGTCGTCGTCCTATTGGAACAGGTAGTCATTTTATCCTTTATCTTCTCATTTAAGAACTCCGCATATGTTGTGTTATGATGAGGGTGGTACGCTTTAAATTATTCCAGTGTTATTATCATGCTATATTTAATCTTCAGACGGTCTTTATAGTGCTTGAATTCCTTGAATTTGAATTTGAATTTCTATGCCCCCCCCTATAAATTTGTGTTTGTGATCTGTGACTCGTGGCATTGTTTTCTTATGATTCTTGATTGCAGTGCCTGCCTGTGTAATTTTATGATTTTACTTAAAATCTGAAAACAAGAATAGTATAGAAGTCTTGAACGGATAGATACATCTCATATAGGCATGTTTGAAGGTGTGTTTATGGATATTTTCATAATGATATTTATTTTATTTTGTAAAAATTATTTAATCTGTATATAAAAATTATAGGCTTTTATATTTTCTTTAAAACATGTACGTCCTTGGCTTGCGCGAGATTAAGGAATTTTCCTTTTCTTATCCATCACCAATAAATGATAAAACAAAATGTATTCTCAAATTAACTACGTATCTGACACTAGTTACTTGGCTTGCCTCACGAGTTAAATGGAATAAAAAAATATCTATCAAAATAATGATTATCATTATTTTGATAATCATTATTAGCATTATTTTTGTATTGTTATCATTTTTTATAATTGATTTTCTACTGAAACCAATTCGACAACTCATTTAGAAAAGTTTTTGACATCCATTAATTGAATCTTTATGCACAAATCATAAGTAATGGTCTCGACAATTAATTATGGATAATACTAGGGTTACTTAATATTTTAACCATATTTTGCTTAATAGCCCCAACTTCTATTATAAGGAAAGAAATTCAAGTTATAGAATGTACATCTTAATGCATTTAATCAACATGATAAATCCTTGAAACATCAAATTGGGTCTCGCGAATAAAACCTGCAAATCTCGGTTCAGAATCATTCTCGTGACATGATTTTTTCTTTTTATACTGGATATTCAAACAGGAATATCTTATGTTTTTGCTATAGATATTAGACAATTCAAAAATTCAATGTTGTCTATACATGAAATTGTTTAGAAGTTACAACTTTTAGGAAGGATTTATAGCGAAAGAAAATTGTTTCAAAGAACAAAAGTTGCCTACAATCTGTTTAGTCAAAAAAATATCCTAATCTAATTTGGAAACTAACAATGTCGAGCATCCTCATCTGATTGAGAATCTGTCATAAGAACAGTGGTCTATAGGATCCAAATATGAGATGGTCAAATATTGCACGAAACCAAATCAGATTCAAAATCTATGTTAGAAGAAAATTTTGGTATTAGAATAGAATTGCGACCATAGTAAAATCAATGCAAATTCTAAGGGATTTATCCAAATTTAAAGACATGATAAAGAAAGAATGACTTCATCATTATGTAGGTTATTAATTAATCTAAGAATCCTGACGATTTTGATAGCAAAGGAGGAGGATAAGAAAAGCAGAAAGCAACAAAGAAAGTGTTCAAAAAAATATTTTTATTCTCTACTTTTATCCATTAACCATGAGTTAAACTCCATGTGGGGTCTAAAATAAGTAATAAGATCACTATTCACATAAACAATTAAACACCTTCCTTTTTTCTTCTTGTTTTCTCCACTTTCACATTTTTTTTAAAAAATTGCTCCAAGACTTTTTTTTTTCTTTTTGTTTTAATCATTTTACTATGAGTTATTTTTTAAAATGTATGATTTGTTTTTTTTTTAATACAAGGCTCTCAAGATGTTGAAGAAATTATGGCTCATTGTTAATGCTTGATCAAGAATAATAATATTGAATGATATAGATTTTTAATTATTAAAGCTCTAGAGACCAAATCAGAAACCAAAACAAATATTCAACTTTGTTACCAATTAAAGAATTAGATTGAATGGAAAAAAAAAATGAGGTGTGTTGAACACATGTGCCAACAAGTTAGAAAGGTAAATAAACTATTTTGTATGACTCGTAGCAAGCTCCATACACAACCATTTATGGTACCAATGGGATTATCATAGCAAGGACTTTATGACTTGTTAGTATTTGAAGATGAAAGTCCTCTAATATGGCTTTAATAAATGTTTCTTCTTTTTTTATCCACCTTTTTTTAGTCCCTTCTCATTGGTTTCTGAACCTAACTCTCTTTTACCTTTTTTTAATTTTAAATTGATCTTTGTTTTTTTATTATTGTTTTTAGAAATACTTGTAACTTGGTTTCATATGTGTGTTGCTCAAATGAACCATATAGCAAAGCTATAAAAGTAGTCTAAGTTTCTAGAAAATGTCGATCAATATGATATGAATCATCCTACATTTCCAAAGTTATGATCGATTAGAAGGGATAGAAGGCTAGGCTAGAATACTTATACCACATGCAAAACAAGTCTTTTTTGTGGGTTTAGAAAACCATTTGATTCTTTTATTAACACTGATTATGAAGGGGGAAAACTTTACAAGGTTGGGCTATATACATTTTCAAAGTAAAGCTTAAAATGGAAGAATATAAAGGTTTTCATTTTATTTTTTGAAAGATAAGATTATTTAACTTGGAGGACAAAGCTATTTATTTACTTGTTTCGATTTGTAAAGAATATATAAGCAAGCAAGGGATTAGAGAGGTCGAATTTGAGATTTGTTAGAAATACAAGTTTCCCTATATATCAATTATGTCGTAGACCAGTCCCAAAATATGATAGTATGGACAGTAATTCCTTAATCATTCCAGTTACAAAGTGTGATTTACTCTAATTCTATTTCAAAATAATTTAAGAAATTGATTATACCAATCTTATACAAAATGGTTTATCGAATATCTCTAATGTCTTATGAATTTAATGGGATCTTTCATTGACATTTTTATCCATCAAAAATGTTTTATAAAACTCTTGGACTCTTTCTATTTTTTATTTTCACCGGAGGAGGTACCCCCTGCTACATATATTAAATACACATTTAACAGCAATATAAATTTAATTAACAGTAAAAGTTTTATATTACAAAAAAAAAAAAAGAGTTTTACACCGTTCATTTCTTACCATCCTATAAAGTTGACAATGCACAATACAAAAGTTGATCACATCTCACAAGTAATGTGGTAAGACAAGTGAATTACTGATCACTAGAAAGTTCTTTACAGCAGATATGGTCTTACTTTCTTTTTTACCACTTTTTCGATAGAGAGAGAGGAAGAACTTCACTAATCAAGTCCTATATTTAAGACCTAAAAATCAATGATGATGACTCCAAAGGTTTGACATGCCCCCTCCAGATATGTAGCTTTCTGAACTACCTTCTCCCAAGCTCGGTGACCCTTTAAAACTGGCATAGCTTTCCATCTTGGCTAGGTTATTCAAAACAGCTTTTAGAACCTTTGTGTCGCAAGAAACAGAGTCTAAGGGATTGGTAATATCCATAGTGGGTGCATTCGGGACTTCCATTGGAGTGATGTACGGAGCGAGGAGGTTTTGGTTTTGAGAGAATATGGAGAAGCAGGGCACTTGCTCGTGCTCATCTGAGTTGGGTTGAGTTTGCTCAAAAGTGATGTATGACTCCATTAATGGAGGCAAAGATGAAGAACTTGTGTCATCATTGCAGCTTCCAGTGCTAGGTTTGGCGGCAGCCTCTCTGCTATTTTTATAGAACACTCGGCATAACACCCAATCTTCCTGCGTGCACACAGAAAAAAAAAACAGAGAAATGTTGGTCATGATATTATGCCTTACAAGCTAAGAAAAAAAATATTAATTAGGCTTGCATAAGATGATTATAAAATACACATCTTAGGTTAGCTACTAATGTAATTTTATATTAGAGTACTTGTCTCAACAAATTAATTGTGCTTCTTTTTTTAGGTTTTGAAAGATGTCCACAAGATTAATTAAACAATTTCTAGATTAAGTTGTTGATTTAAATTCTGATGTGATTTGTTGTAGATTTGGCATTGTAAAGTATTTTTTATTTTATTTTTTTGTTTTGCAAAATATTAAATTAATGTTTTTTAGATATTTTATAGTTTTATCATGTCGATGTCAACAATGAAAAATATTCTAAAATACATATTATTTAATAAATTCTCAATTAAAAAATATAATGCACCAAACTATCAAATACACATTTAATATGACGACTAAGTCACAAGTAGTGCATATTTTAGTTGCAATATTCATGAAAATCCCAATATTTTTATAATATTATATCATTTTGGTCTGTAATTTACACGATGGATATTCTTTCTCTACAAAAAGAGAGAAAGGTGCCATTAGACTATAAGATAAATTACCTATCATAAATTATATTTTTTCTAGAAAAAAGGGACATTTAAATTCATATATGAAAAAAAAACCATCAAATATAAATTGCATGAAGTCAAAGGATTCAACACACGGAATGAAAACAAAAGGTTAGTAGAAGACAAGAGTTACAACGAATCTTTCGAAACATTTAGGAAAAGATGAATAAATGTAGTAAAATTTTTAGCATGGAACTTTATAGAAAGTCAAAGATAGACCAAAAGTACATTTCAAATCATTGAATTATTCATAGAGTGAATGCGATAAACACACCTTATCTGAAGAAAGTTTTGGTGGACCAAGAGGTTCTTCAATCCGAAACTCATGCATGACCCAGTCGGTTCTTTTCCCTTTAGGTGCCCTACCCTGGTAGAACACCAAGGTCTTTCTCATGCCGACAAGAGTGCCCTTACGTAGGACATGCCTGTCTTTCCCTGTGGCCTTCCAATATCCAGATGCTGTTGCTCGATTAGTTCTTAATCCAGTTGCATACTTCCGATCTCTTTGGCTATAAAAATACCACTCCCTGCCTCCTACACGCGCCGCTTCTGCCAGATTTCCACAAACACAAACACACGTATATATGAGACTGGCTATAAGAAATTCACAAGGCTTAATTTCAGCTGATTGAATCAAACAAGCAAGACTATAAATATGTATATATAACAACGTAAACCCTAAACAAAAGGTAAATGATTAGGTGCCCCTTCGTCAACCTCATGATCAATCCATCATGCTAAATCAAAGACTTTGATGGCTTTACCATTCAAGAGTCAGACATAAATTTCAAGACTTTGGTTACCGGTTAGGTCAACATCGAATTGGATGGTTAAACGTCCGATCCGGCAGCCTGAGGCCATGTTCGTTGGCGGATTCTAAGGCATTCTCTCATGACTTGATCGAAAAAACACGCTTCCCGCGTCGAAATTGTGCTTTTTTTATGCCTTAATTTGGACCAAAATGAGCGTAAATCAACTGGACTTGGAGTTTAGATGTTTGTTGAAGTGATCCGGTGTAATCATTTTAATTATTTGTATACTGAAATAATAATAAAAAAAAAAAACTCAACAATGATGCTAATATCAAAGGTGTTTTAAATGAGTCGGAGTGGATAAGCACATGATGACACCAAAAGTGACCCACCTTGTGGCTAAAATATATAGATGGCTGTAATCCAATAATTGCCATGCTGTTGAGAGGTCAATGTCCACGTATTAATGATAACTATTGAAGGTAAACAGTAGTGAAATTCACATGGTGACAAAAACAAAGGTTTCTTGCTTACGACTGGGACACGTGTGATCTGCAAATTCGAGTTGAATATTGTGGTAAGTAAATAAATAGGTGGGAAAACAACATGGAGGACTTTAATGTCCGATAACGGTTAGGGATGACAAGCCATATTGGATTTGGTGAGAGTTAGAAGGTTGAAACCCAATTACTTTGAACGATGCGTAGTGGTCTTCAAAGAGTGGTGGCAACGAGGTGTGGACAGTAAGGTATATATGACTTTAGGTTTTTGCTTAGCTATTTCAATCACTTTCATTATTTTAGGTGGTTTGGGATAGCGCCAAAAATGTCAATATCTTCAACAAAAAAAAAGAAAAAGAATAGGGCACCGAATATATATATGAGATATTTTTATTTCATTTTAATTTTTGAAAAATATTTAACTGAGCAGATATTTTATATACTTCCTAGCACATGTAGAAGCCTAATTTATTGCAGTTATGGTGTACCCGGTAAGATATAATTTGCCTACAGAAACGAGAGCAACTTCTATGTATTTTTGTTGCCATGATGACAAAACCATCGATCCTTGTATTTCAACACAGCTTAATTAAATGATTCAATCTGATGTTATATCCAGTAGCATGCATCATGTGATAATTAGTTTGAACCAGCACAGAACATCATAGGAAAATGGAAAATCACCACAATTATCATCCTTATTCTCATCGAAAGCGAGAGAAAAAATCTAGTGACGAAGATAATCGTATCGCCAGTGCTCTTCCCTCCTCCCATTACAGGTTACAAAGAAAGAAGCGCTTTCCTAGTGTGTGTGCCTGGAAGCGCTTAATCGATCCCAATCACTTCCGGCCATACTATCTAACTAGACTATCATCAATAATACAATGAAATGATTCAATGGGAGTGAAGTTGTGAGAGAATCATGTAATTTTAAGTGCGGGATCATGTTTATAATTGGGATTGAAAACTCACCAGGGATATCCCAAGGTTCACACTTGTTGAGGTCAACTTCTACCATAAGAAGGGAATCACAGTGTAAAGCCTTGTTCATCAAGTAATCGCAGACAAGTTCTTCATCTCTTGGATGGAACCTAAACCCTGGCGGCAGCTTTGCCTCCACATAGCTTATATTGCTCATTTTTCCTCTTTCTTTCAACTGGCTAAGCACACTAATGAACAGAAACACCCGCGGTATTTATACTGCCAGCAAGAAAGTTAACAAAGTAGGAAGAAAAAAATATAATATCCCCTCTATCAACAAGGCCAAGTGGGTGTATATATAAAGTTAAATCAACTAGCTAAAGTCAACTTTGTAGTTCCGCATAAAAAAAGGAAGGTTGATTATGTATAATATGACATAGGATGGGCCAATCACTGCCTACCTGCTGATGAGAGCACACTTTAATGGGAGAGACTTTGATCAAATTGTCCTTTGATTTCGAACTGTTTTGGAATTGATGGTGCTCAGCTAAAAGATTTATGATGACTGCTGACAGCAACACAGTTCCTTATTCGAGGGGTCTCCTGTTTTCACTTGGCTTCGGACTCCTCTTGTACTCATCCATATCCCTCAATTCCGCAAAAAGTTTTTGAATTCATCTTGATTGTTATTGGAGATTGACCAAACAGATTGTCCATGGCAAAAATTCATTACCTCTCCCTAATTTTTTTTACAGTTCAAGATTCAAGAGATGAAAGAACATGACGATTCATCTAAGTTAATAGAATATAACCATATCAACCTCCAATTCCTTTGACATAAGATTATAAAAACATGACGATTCATCTAAGTTCATGAAAAAATATTCATTTTCCAAGAAACCCACCACATACACACATCAAGACTCAAAGGCAAAACCTTTGACAAATAGCCATTTTAGGTATATGTTATTTTTATATGCATCCTACGAATTTTCATTTTAGCATACTCATTTCTAAAGTCCTAGCTCCGGCCTTGTCAAGACTAATTCCTTATCTAGTCAAGTCTTACACATACCATCTCCATTCTAACTAACACATCCACGCACACGCGCACAAAAAAAAAGAAGCCATGACAACCTCTTGGATAAAAGCCTGAATGGTGATGGTGAGAGTAATCTACTTACTTTATGAGCCAGGTGTTATACCTCCATATTATGAAAAATGAGAGTATAGATCATATAAACATACAAGTTCGAATATTATATGACCACTTAAAGAAATACATAAAAGATTATAAAATACAGCCAACCAAACATATAATTGTGCTTTTATTTTTGTGAAGTGAAGCGTGCTAACTTGTTGCATAATGTCAAGCAATTGGTTCATCCAAGATCTTCACAATTTGTTTTGTGAATAATGAAAAATTAATACTGCCCCCAACATTCTCAAAACTTGTCAAAGCCTTTCCTATATGTACATATATTATATATGTGCGTGTGCTCTCTTCAACTCTCAATATCTAGCAACTATGAAAGAGCCTAACTTTCGATAGAGTGTTTGCGAAGCAATATAGGAGGATTCTTAGGGCATTAGAAAAGCCGAAGTCTTCTTCATAATTTATAATCATGTTGATAATTAGATGGCACCTTCTTGTTGGAAAATCATATTTGCTTTTCTAGTAGCCACGGGGCTCCTCCGTTAGTGTCACGACCAATACAGAGGCAGAAATATAGAGCAGGTAAGTAGATGAGAGGTTTGGAAAATGACATTGACGTAACCATCTTGGAGCTATCTCTTTGTTATGCAGCAAGGGATTTACTAGAGATTATAGTTTCAGACTACATCTTTTGCATGCATTACGCCGCGGATAGCGTCTATTTTAAAATAAATAAATAAATAGATAAATAAAAGCATAGCTAACATATTCTCTTATGGAAAAACAATTAATGTATAAATATTGAACAACATTTTTTTCCCCTAAAATATTTAGAAGGCGATATATTGTATGACTCGAGCTAATCTTGGTTAAACCACAAACATGATACCTGGGTCGGGAAAACAATTTAATCTTATAGAAAATAGAAAAAAATAAAAGCTCGATCTTTATCTGCTGGAGTTTATTTACAAATAAAAAAAAAGGACAAAAAAGGCTTGAGTTAACTCAAGTTAGCTTGTCAAAACCATGATATAGGTCATGAGACCAAGATAATCTGATAGAAAGCAACTCACAAAAATTATAAGACTCAATTTCCAAACCAAAACAATACTGAATGAAAAAAATTGAAAAACAATGTACAAAAAAAGATAAGTCAACCTAGGTAATCCACCAAGATCGTAACCAAGGTCATGAGATATATGGTTAAGAAATTTATGAAGTTCAATCCCTAAGCAATATAATATTTAAGCATGAAAGTTAAAAAAAAAGAGTAAATAAAATTGACCTAAAGAAAAAACATAAGGCAACATGGGATGAAAATGAATAAAAAAAATAAGGAAAATAAAATCCATTTTTATTTTCTTCAAAAGGTCAAGTGAAACTATAAGGGGAAAAAAAGGAAGTTTTCTTCATTTCTTGCTTTTCAACACCAAAAGCAGTTCTGAAAATCATTAACTAAGGTTGGGATAGGGAGAGGATGAGATATTAAACACATTGCCATAAGAATCAAAAGAAGGATTGAGAGAGAGAAAGGTGAAAATGAGAGACGGCTGGTGGCAAAGAGACAGAAAAAGAGCAAGAAAAAAATTCACTTGGAAAAATTTTGAAGTTCACTTTCTTGCTTGGTAAAGGGTTCTAGATCTACCTACATAAACTTAGGAGAAAAGAAAAGGAATTGATTATAAATTTATTAATTTTACATTAGGGTTTGTGATAGAAAATCATGGAAAATTTAATTGTTTAATGTTTAGATCAATTAAGATGTAGTGGAGGCTAATAGGTGCAAAACCTTGCTAAATATTGAAGAAAATATATATCATTAAAGAGGGTTTAAGGTTGACCATTATAAGGAAGAATTAGAAGTGTGGTGAAATTGTCTTGTATGTTCACTAACTTGTGCTTGATTAATACATATGAATATATCGATAATATTTTAAGAAGAAGAAAAATGTATCTTTCTTTTCCTTATTATGTATTTTGGCCGAGAAAATGAAGATTTTTCTTAAATTGTGAAAAATGGTTATGTTAATACGATTCAAAATTTCTTAAAAGAAGATTGTCAAGCTATAAATAAGAATTCAAGGCACTTGAGTTTAATTGGTTAAAGTAAAGGAATAATATTATAAAGAATAAAGTAAATGATTAATTTGGATTCAGAGTAAATGAATGAAAAAAAGAAGAAATAATGCAATGAAAAGAGTTACATTAGAAAATTTACATGGTTATTGGGATTTGTGTGGGATCAGCCAAGTTATTATTAGTGTTGAAGTTGTAAGTATTAAGGAATATCTCGCTTAAAAGCTTAAGCTTGTAGGTGAGACCCCATAATATGATTTATATTATTCTGTAACACACACTCTCAAGTGAAAGTCGTTTGGGCTTAAAACTTGTACAAACTCACATCACCTTGTGTTTAGTTTTTATCAAATAAAATTAGGGTGGTGAGATTCGAACTCGTGACCGTTGGGTCAACAAGACTCTGATATCATATTAAGGAATCATCTCACCTAAAAACTTATACTTGTAGGTGAGGTCTCATAACATGATTTATATTATTCTCTAACCACATCCAAGAGATATCCAAAGTTCATGAGGGATTGCTAGGGTTATAGGCACTCATTAAGGAGTGCCAACGACATAGGCATCCATGTGGGATTTCTCAAATTAGGGCACCAATCTCGAATACTAGAAAATATAAAAGGATCGTGAGGTTAAATGGATGGCTTCACAAACACAATAGGTAGCTTGAGTTTTATCAACCATTGTAAAACACATTCAAGGATCAAAGACTATGCAATCACAGACACTCCTTTGAATAATTCTGCCATTGACAACAACAGAAAGAGAGAACAAAACAATGATGCCTATTGTTAAATCCCTGTCTATAAAGATCAGCATACAGTGATGGTAATGTTTTTTTGTCACTTACCGATGAGCAAATTATATTTTAAGTTCATCGCTGTGTCACTGCGAACCACCAAATAATGGAAACAAGCAATAGCAAACCAGGTGTCAAAAATGACAAAAAATATTCAACCCCCAGCAGGTGCTCCAACTCGAGTGGGGGTCACGATTTGATGCTTGAAAAACGAAATCTGATGTGACAAATTCATTCTTTGCCTGGTTCAATCATGGTGTCTCGACAAATCTTATTATCATAAGCACGCACGCAGCCCCACCACGCATTTCTCTGCAGAATCTACAAGGAATGTTAGGGCTCACTCGTCCAGTAGCATGACTATACGATCGTGTTTATATTTAATAACCAAATTCAATCTCGACTGTCGGTGCGCTATGATTTGGTTAAAATATTTTTTTTTATTTTAAGCATGGAAAAATAATTGTGGATTTAAAATTTAATACGCCCGTTTAATAAAATATATAGTGAATAATAACTAGACACGGATAAAAAAAACAAAAAATAAATATAAATTCAAATATTTGCTTGATGTGGAAAGCTCTTTACAACTCTTTCTAACAATTATTTTTATTTTAAAAAAAAAAGTCATAGCTACTTGCTAAAATAATTCATCTTTCCTTATTAGTTTTTCAATAAAGAAATAGAATAATCTTTACATTGTTTTGCTAACCTAGAGCCTTTAGACAAGCTTTTCTCTAGCTTGAATTTCAAATTGAATAGAGTGAGAGTTGATTCAATGTAACCTTCTTAAAACTAGTTTTGAATATATATATATATATATATATAAAAAAAAGCAAATCTCAAGATGATATTGTTTTAACTTTCTCATTTTATATACTTAGATGACAACAATTTTTTGGATCAAGTCAATCAACTCGAGTTAACTCTTTAAATTTGTAATCTCAATCATTGGTCTGAGTGAATTTAATAAATATATAGATAGATAAATAAATAAATAAAATATTAATTACGTGAAGAAGTCATATGAGTTTATTGATTATTTCAATATCTTGGATTTATTAGATGAAGAAAATTCATGGATGGTACAGAAATGAAAGAAAACAAATGTCGCTCTCAGTCCAGCCAGTTAGCAGAGACATCTAAGGGTTAGAAGATTCAAACGCCAATTCATTCCGAGGACCTTTCCATCATCCAGCACTGTCAGGATTTTTAATTTTATCTGTAATTTTATTAGTCAAATATTCACATAAGGATTCACAAAACAAAACAGTTTGTCCACTCAATTATATATGTCCTTATACCGTGGATGAATATGACATGCCACTTAAAAAACAATTTTTATATAATTTTATTGTTCATTTTTTTAAATTATTTATAAAATTAAAACAGAATAAATAAAAAGAAAAACAGATACTTAATACATATTTAATAGTATATTAGTTGAATTACAACTCATCTAAATAGAAGGGACAGAGAAAATAATGAGGCAGGTCCTTACAAAAATTGTGGGGCCAGTGATGGAGAGCACATGTACGACCCATCTAGGATCTCAACTCCGTGTATAATCGACGAAGTTGAGCCGTCTGAGGACAGTCGCACAATTGATTTTTATGGATCACGTCTAATATTCATCTACTAGTCATGTCACCGGCCGGGCGAAACTATATTTCAACTTAAAAAAATATTAATTATAATATAAATTTTAATAAAATAATAAATTTGGGTAGAAATTTTGTGAAGTGTAAGTTTTTTATAAAATATATAAATTTTAAATGGATATAAATTTATTTGTTTAATAGGTTTCAATGAATAAGAAGTATAAAATTATTATTGTCATTAAAAAAAGAAAAAAGATATATGAGTTGTTGAATACATTGTATTAAGACTAGTTCATTTTATAATTCAATTTAAATTAAACAAAACAAATAAAATATAAATTGTCATTACTATAACAAAAGGACGAAAATATAAATTGAAACTCTATCCTTATGTTATTGTCATTATTATAGCAAAAGGACGAAAACATAAATTGAAAATCTATCCTTATGTTATTGTCATAAACATTATCCAAGAATTTTTAAAAAAAATGATTTAATATAACATAAAAAATTAAAAGAATATGGACCAAAATGAAAAATAAAATATATGATTAATTTCAATTGAAGGATAAAATTGAAACAAAAACAAATCTTAGGACCGAAATAAATAATGAAATAATAAATTTAATTGTTGTGTAATGTTACAAAAAAAAAATAGAAGAAGAGAGATTGAAATGAAAAGTTGTATATATGACCAATTTTAATTAGAGGACTACATTAAAAGCAATTAAAACATCAATACCGAAAAACATTAAAGGAACGAAAAAAAAATCAAAAATAGAAAAAAAAATAAGGATTGAAATGAAAACTTCCTTATATAATCAGTTTTAATTGAAGGGCACAATTGAAAATAATCAAACTTTCAATTACAGAATTCAGTAATAAAACTGAAATCAAACCATCAGGGACCAAAATCAACTTCCTACATACATCAGGGACCATGTCTAATTTTGCGGCGAAAGGAGAGAGAAAATTGACAACCGACAAAAATTGTTTGTCGCCTCTTACCCGAACACATATGATTAGAACACGTCACGAAGGAAGATAGAGGACATTGAGGCGCACCGCATCACACGACAGAAGTGAAGTTTTGCCCGCCTAAAGGATACGCACGCCCTCCTCAACGGTGTTTTCGCATGGAACGCCGGTGGCGCGGTCGGATGACGCCCCAGCTGTTCCTCTACAAAAATAATAAAATATTGGTCAGTGGCTTGTGCACCCCTGAAGCTACTGATATTAAGGAAAAAAACCCAATGTGGGAAATACGTCTTTGCCCCTGTTTACTGTACACTATTTTGTCATTTTGGGGGGCTATTTCCATCGATGCATTGTGCATAGACGATGGAATAAACCGGAAGAGCCCCGCCCCCTGTGCACTATTCTGTCATTTCGGAGGGGTATATTTGTTAATGCACTGTTCATACGCAAGAGGAAAAAGAAGCACATGCAGCGTGAAGCACCAAAGCAAATTGTGAGTCCACAGTGCAATGTGCATGAATCCAAGGTGAAATGCCCACTCTAATGGTAATGTATTCATGTACCTAGAAATTTGTTACACTTGACAATTTATTTATTTATTTTATTTATTCGAAATAATTATAAAAACCATGATATGTTCTGTAACAAATCTCGTCTCATTCACTATTTACGGTACATTTTGTAACAAGTTTATTGGCTCGTATTTAATAAAATAGATGCATTAAAATTACTTGTGGTTGAGTGCAATGACTTTGTATTTGAAAGTTATCTGGGGGTTGGATTCTAACAATTGTTGTCTACGCACTGGGTTACCTGCAAGGGAGAGGGAAAACAAATTTATCAGCAAAAAAAAAAAAAAAAAGATAACGAGAATGTCGTTAACAACAGTGGAGGGCCGATAGCAACACCTACCAAGCCCATCGAAAACTTGGACCCAACTAGATGATGGTAACGAAACCGATTAAAAGCAGGAATAGGATGGGATACGGAAAACCGGACTCAACCCAAGGCCCAATTAGTTACTTGTGGTTCTTTCATTCTATTCGTGACCATCGGGCCTTGTTATTTCTTCTTCTTATTTTTACTAATCAACCGGTGGGCCGATCCAGCCCAGGAAGAGAAAACTTGCCGGCCTCAAGAATGGGGGCATGCACTTTGTTATAAAATGGAGGTATGAATAATAATAATAATAACATAAATGAAAAACAATTGGCTTATGCGTATAAATCGTTTTTACTTCATTTACAAAGAATGTTCATTATTATACATAAAGTTCAAATAATCTTCATAACAAAATTGAAAAAATATGCCATCTAAGAGGAATATTTATTATTATTTTGTAAAATTCTATTTATCCTTGTTTTTTTTGTATAACAGTCCGGTGTCTGCCCACTGCCGACTAATCTGGATTTGAATCGGGTGAGACCCTTAAAGGCAGCAAAGCTCTTCCACATAGCGCTGCTGCATACCCAAGATTTCGAACTCGAGATCTTGGTTAAGCCAAGATAATCCTCCGCCATCGCTCGTTGGTTCTATTTATCCTTGTTATGTATGCATACATGTGTACATATTTCTTTCTTTCTTTCTTTCTTGAACAATAATTAATAATGTGTTGACAAGCTTCATCAAGCCTGCATCATGTTTTAATCGAATCTCGACTTTTAAACAACTATGCAATCATGTCTCGTTGTTTTCATGTATCAAAACAGGCCGAACATGATAATTCTCAAATATTATTAAGAATATGCATCTGTCAAGCTAATGACATGTTTGGATTCAACAATTAGATCGACGAGCCTTCTAGTTTTAGAAATTAACAAATACCTAGCATGATGATTTCAACAAAAAAAAATACGTCACTTGCAAACAAGCTTTGAAACAATTTAAAGAATTGATTCCATCCGTCTAATAGATCTAAGAGAAGACATCACTCATCTACGATGTGTTTGTTCGTGATGGATAGATTGAATTAAATTGTTCTTGATTCTGACCTAAATTGTTCTTGATTCTGACCCAGTTTAAATTGATGATCAAAATAAAACTATAAACAGAGCACATCCAATGTGAATAGGTGTTATGCACACAGTTTTTATGGCACAACTTTTAACTGGTGATGTTTTATTATTGTAGAGCACGAGTAGATTTCAGAAAACATGGGACAAAATAAAGGAACCCGACAAAAACACAGAACATAACGTACTGTTTTTCTCTACTTTGTGTTTTTCAATCTGCAAAACTGTCAAGATCTGGCCTCAAAACAAACCAAAAAAACGTATGATCGAGCCCTTACGCATTTCCCTGAATGAGGTCAAGCCAAGCACTGCAGCTTTCCCCGCTCAACAGTAAGCTGGGGGGACTGTGAATTGAGAAGAGGAAAAAAAATTCGCAAAATTCCAAAACATAAAACTAAATGCATCTGTATTTGTATTTGTACCCTGCCCTCTCTACGCACTCCACAGTATCCACCCCCTGTCAACCTGTCCTGCGATTATCACAGCAATTCTGTCCAGCTCTATACCATTTTTTAATCCTCCAAACACAGATAAAATGATCAGCGCTGTTACTTACGTGATCCACAGGTGATTTAGATACAGCAGAGAGCTGTTTTTCACGCTCGTTTTCAAGTTCTATTCTGTAAAAACACAGGGTAAAATGCAGTATTCATGTGGTTTATCTACCCTGGAAGATGCGAGTAGTGGGCAAGAGAATTGAAGGAACAGAGTATGAACTGTGTTGTCTTGGGGTTTTCCCGAATTCCAAAATGTAATGAAAAGTACGAGTTGGATTATCTTCTGCAACTATTTAAAAACCTTGAATTCTTAGCAGCCCTCTTGTCCTCTATCGTCGACTAGCTTTAAATTTCCAGCCTCGGCCTAGATTTGAAGGCTACGAGTCACAAATTCTACTGTTCATGAGGCACGTGAAATAATAAAGTGATTTATCGTAAACCTCCATGATAGGGTTCGGCATGACTCCACGTCTAAGGTTCAATCATGGAGGACGGATATTTGATTTTTAGAAAAGTAAGCTTGAAGATAGGGCCCAGCTAGCTTATAATGTGATATAAACAACGCATCAGAAAAGTCTGTTGCTCAAATTATCACATCAGGAGGCGAGGCGTCATAATCGATGAACACAGTATCATTTAAGTTAATAAAAAATAATTATCACTTTTCTAGTTATTGTTAGAACCAAGTAGTTTTATCTTTTATGCCTGTTTTTTTATTAAACTATAATCAGAATATATTTTTATAAATATATTAATAATTTAAATTGTAGATAAGTTCTTGAGTGTAAATTTAATGTTTTGTGAACGCGTTTTCTTTTTTTGTTTTGATAGAAACATGTGGCAGCAATTTTCAACGTGTACTTTTTTAATAAAAACAATTTTTTACATGCAAACCTGCATGATTTTTCTAAATAATTTTCTAAAAATGAAACAATATTCTTTATTGAATATTCATGAACAATTTTATGAGAAAAACATTATGCAATGGATTTTAAAAAAAAGTATACATTAAAAGTAAGATATAATTGGATGGCTTCTTTTTAATTTTATTATAATAATCTTAAGAAAAATATCTATATAAAACTAAATAAAAAAGTATATGTATGGGCTTGGAAAGGTAGACCCCACGCACCAGACATTTTGAAGAAATTTTGTACGAAATATTTAATAGGCATTCACTAATTTTCCAATAGTATTTGTACTAACAAAAACATGATGTTGATAAAAAAAAACACGTGGATGTAAAGAAAAACATAACTTTATTCCTTTTTTTATATATTATAATTTAAATCTTCGAAGTAATTATTTTAATAATCATGAAATTAAGTGAAAAAAAGGTTTTTGAGCAGGATTGATCTCAAATCTCTTGGAAGAGGAGTAGATGAATGTCAGCTGAGGTATAATAATTCATTCAAGTCTAATGATCTCCGATTTCTTACTCAAGCCATGAATGCTTGAGATCTGTAGGAAGCCTGCACTTGAACCACATTATTACAAAATAAATACTAATTTTGGCAAAGATCTTGACTGACACTCGCGACGGGCATGACCCGTTTCATACAAGGGTGCTAAAAATAAGAGGAAATTACAGCATACAATGTTGACCGACCTTCTTCAAACTGGTAATAATGACACCTGTCCATGACCCCTCCTCTGTGATGCAGATCATGGCGGGAAAAGAAGAGAGGAGGAGGCATTGGAAACAGAAATGCGCGTTGTAAAATCAGAGATGTAGGGATGGGACTGACAGAATTGCTAATGGCAGGACATATTTTTCTTGAAATAACATAATTCCATCCAGACACCACGATGGGACTCAAGTTGTTCGCATGCCCCCACACTGTGCCAGCACCGAGATGGATACATATATTCTGATGATGAACTCCCGAGGAGGAGGTTTTGATTGACGATAAGGAGGTTCAGGAATATTTGCCCAGTGTCCACCTTGCCACTTCCATGGCTGCATATTCATTTTAATCTTCGTTAATTAATTTTAAGTTTTTTTTTAATTATTATTATTATTATTCATCCACCCCAGACCTCAAAAGAAGTCCAATCCAAAACACCAGATTACATAGCTGTGGAGGGAGATTCGAAACTCAATGTGAAAGGATATTCATCACCGGAAAACCATTTAAGTGGTGGTTTGGATTATTTCCCACTACATTAGATATGGATGAAAAAATCTGCCAAATAAAATTCACAGATTAGTTTAGGAATAAATAAAGGGATCGATTTTGATATACAAAACTTGCTATCAAAATATATTGATATAAAAAAAAAACAAAAAAATTATAAGTTATTTCACATAAAATAAATAACAATTAAAATAATGAACATCAAATCTTATAGATAAAAAAAAGTTGAAAATATAAAATTAAAAAAAATCATTAGTTATCTTTAATAAACTAAAAACCAATCAAAAAATAAAAAAGAGAAGCAAACAAAAATCAAATAAAGATTATCAAAATTAACCAGCAAGTGATGTGGCCCAGCGGGAAGAGGCGTCCCTTCCTTCACACCGATCCCAGTGGGAGTGGGAGCTGGAGAGATCCTCCTCTCTTATTCCTAGGTCCATCCTTGCGCGGTATTCCTGTCGCCCCCGCTGTGTCTTAAATGCTCATTTGGGCTTGCAGGGTGTTCAATTGAGTCCAGGGAATAGTCGAGGTGCGTGTAAGCTGACCCGGACATCTCGGTCATAAAAAAATTATCAAAATTAATTTAAAAATTAAATCAAATTAAATTAAATTTCGAGGAAAAAAAAAGAAATTTATAGCAAGATATATAACAATTAAAAATCTATTCTTACTGCGCATTTCGCACAATGAAGTTCCTATTTTACCTCTAATTAGAGTGAGTTACTTGTCTTGCTAAAAGGGTAGTTTGATCATTTTATAAGGTTTAAATGTAATTGTCAATTTGACAAGGGTCATTATAGTAATCTCATATTTACATGATAAAAAAAAATTTACTCAACTAGCCTTCAAATTTATTTTAGTTTTTTTATTTTTTAATTACTAGAATTACTAAATTGAAAGAAAGCCAGCTTTCACCACAACGTTTTAAAACTCCATCGCGCATCGTTTCACGTGGGGCAGCACGTATGGTTGTTTTTTGTGGTGATTTGGCACTGGTCCTCCCCTTTTTTTTTCCTTCTCTCTCTCTCTTCCACATTAAATTTCATGAGGGACATTATAAAAAAAATCAATTTTATCCTTTTACTTTATGACATTTAATATTTGACTCTTAAATTTCTTCTACTTGATTCTTAGCCTTTTTATGAAATCATAATTTTATTATTAGGACCAAAATCTTATTTTTAATTTCTTTAGATTTGGTTTTTATTCTCTTGATTTTTATTTTAATTTGGATTCTTATGTGAATTTGATTTTTCTTTTCAGTTTTACCCCTCAATTCAAAATTTAAAGATATTTAAGGTTACGCCCTCAATGTTTTGATTTCAATTTTGATTCTTAATCCTTTAATCAAATTTTAATTTGGCCATAATTTCATCATTGAATCCATAATCTTGGTTTTTCTTTGTTTTGCAAATTTGACCTTCTTTCTCTTGATTTTTTTTTTTAGTTTCTTCAAAATATATTGGCAATTCTTCGACATCGTTTTATATTATAGAAAAATTTAATGTATCCCACAATTAAAACTAATTCAACATAATGAAATCGAATATGATGATTTACAAAAGAAATTAATTTCACATTAAAGCGAGCAAGACCCTCTTAATTATATGTCACCACATAACTTCCTTGCGTTCAATTCCAAATAATTCACCACTCATGTATTCCCTTCTCACGAAACAATATAAAAAGGGGGGAATAATAAATAAAAAAAGAAGTTCTGTGTGAATTAAAAGGGCACAAAAACAATAAAAGATAGCATAGGATAGAAAGGTAAAGAGATTGGAGAAGAGGGAATCTCTTCAGAAGATAAGCACGTTCATTCATTGATGCCCTCATTTCCAGCCTTTTCAGGCGCCTGCTTATTCACACACCCCGACAGAGAGATAGGCGCCATACAGATTGTTTGCCCACCACTACCTGCCTCAAAAATACCCACTCTTCATTAATATCAGCATATAAATTCAATACCCCTCCTCTCTACAATACAAATAACGTGCCTCATAGCATTATTAAGTAGAGTTTTCCACCTCTTTTTCCCTGCTGTATTAACACCAAGGTTAATTATATATAAAAATACTAAAAAAAACCACACACCCGTCATTCATTGCCATCTACCACCACTCGTCTCGTCACACCAAGTTGGCAAGAGCTCTGTCTGATGAGTTCTCGCATCACAGACATTTGACTTCTTCAAACTCGTGTTAGCTTTGATGAAATGGGTGGTGAGGAATGCAAGGACACCCAATTACAACTCCTCGTTTTGTCGTTCATAAGTGATAAGCCCGTAGATCATCTCGGCACCTCATCATTAGAGCTCAAATCAAACCTCTAATCCTTGCATGGATTGGATTGGCTCTTCCCGGCTTCAGAGAGTCCCTTTCTGATCGGAGTTTTCTAGTTTTCATCGCCGCTTGTGGATGCATGTGCATTTATCGTCATGGTTATGCTCATAGAGTTTTTGTTTTTTAATTAGATTTACTTGAACACTATAGATTTGAACTTAATTTTGCGTCAGAGTCTGCTCCATGATATAATCCAGCTCCTCAGACAAAAACAAAAAACAAAACTCTTTTTACTGACTCTCAAAGAATATAGTACAGAATTCACCGCAAAAAACCCTCGTGTATAGCAAAAGAAGAACACGATAGTGTTAAATTCGGTGGTCCTATTAAAAGGACGGCAGGTTTATTTCTTGTGTAATTATTAATTTGATAATTATAAGAGATTTATATAATTATTAATTTTAAAACTCATAAATTAGTTGTGTGCATAGATCCGAATATTTATATTAATAAAAAACATGGACAAATTAGTGGTTGGGCATGTTTTTATAGTATTTGATTTGTATTTTAAAAATGTTTTTATATTTAAATAAAACACAATTTGCCCCCGCAACACAGTATCTGAACTAAAAACAAGAGGACTGATTCTTGATTTGATGTTGTCACATACCAAAACACCGCCGGACAAAAGTTGGCTGGCCTGAGAAGACTGGTCAAACACCACATTATTATAAGAGATGATAATAAATAAATACAATAAAATATTATTACCCCAATAATAAATGTGGATACATCCAACGGCTACATGCAGGCGGGAGGGTGAGGAGGGAGGGAGGCTAAAATCCAAATACAATGGAAACAAATAGCTTCTCTGAGTATAATTGAAATTATTTTTTATTCAAAAAATATTTTTTATATTCTAAAATTAATATATCAAAATAATATGAAAATATCATAACATATTTATTTTAAAAAATTAAAAGCATTTTAAAATGTAAACCAAGCAATATATATAGTAGAAACGTTGTTTTAGAACTACTAAAACAATTCATAAAATAACATAGTTTTAAAAAAAATCATATTTTCTTACCTGTTTGACAAAGTAATACGTTTGACAATGTTCCTACATATTTTTTATTTTCATATATGTCTATTCATAATTATTAACCTTACAAGTTAAGAAAACCTGCTAAAAATTAAAATGACTAGCATGAAAATAAAATGACTTCAATAAATAAATTATAATTATTTTGAGTTATATAGGATGTGTATTATTTTAAAATTAAAATTAAAATTAAAATTCATTGAATCATGTTGCTGGGAACAATGGAATTGTGGTTGCTTTGTTCCAATATCACAATCGATTAAATATACAATTTTTTTAATTATTCTTTTAATTGTGGACAATTATTTTCTTGGCACATGTTACATTTTTTAAAAAATAGATTTTATATTTTTAACGAGTGTGGGGGGGCAAAGAGAAGAAGAAGAAGAAGAAAATGGATATACCAGGCAAACATAGATTAGAAATTGAGGTGGTTTTTAACGCTTGTTTTTATTTAATTTTTAATAATCAAAATACTTTTTTATTAATTTAAATATTTAAATTATAGAGAAAAAACATATTTTGTCAAAATCTCATTTTCTTTTTTTATCAATGCATTTCTTTTATTTTATTTTTGACAGAAACGCATATTTTAATAGGTAAAATATTTTTTTAAATTAAAACCGAACACAATTAAAATAAATATTCATAAAATACATCAAAATCAAATCAAATATTATATATATATATGGCCCAAACCTCTATTATTTCAAGCGAAACTACTGAAAAAGTACTGACTCATCCATGTTGAAAAGCAGGATATGATATGGTAACTGATTAAAAACACAATCCTGTTAATTTATTTTTTAAATTTGAATTTAATTATTGGAGGGCATAGCGTCCTCATAAAAATATATAAAATAAAGAGAGTGGCTATGCTGGACAAAGCAAGCAGCAGTGTCTTTTTTAATTGTGATGTTTGCAGAATGATCCAATGGACAACGACAACGTGAAATTTGGTAAACCAAAGATGCCTCTTTTAAATGTTTTATCTCACATGGACTCCCTCGTCTTAAAAGCCAAGCCAATCTTGTAGGCCATCCAGGAGCAGTGGCTGCCTGTTGCACCTTCACTCTGTTTTTTCTTCCATCAATTAAACGACACAGCTCTACGCTAGCCAGCCACAAATTCTACCCCCTCTTCGTAATTCTCACCTCTCTTCAGGGGTGTTTTCGGTAAACCGGAGTTTTGCAAGAAAATATATTGTTTTTTTAGTTTGTTTTCGATATGAAGAATATATTTTAGAATATACTATTTTAATATGTTAGCGAACAAACATCACTTCAGAAAATAACCATCAATACGCCGTCCTAATGGAATCTGACCTGACCACCACATGTTTTGTCCCTTGCTAATAGCTGAAACTAGATCACTGGCGAGTTGTTATTTTCTTAATATATAAAAATAAATCTCGATTTTATTACTTGTTCTCTAATCTAATACAGACACAAAATCTAACCATGATTTCATCATTTGATATATATTAGATATTATCTTTTTAAATATTGATTACGATGACATGTTGGATGACTTATTTTTTAAAATATTAAAATGATAATTTATTAGTTTGATCCGAGTTAACCTTTCCATCTTGTGCAAACCCTGTCAAATTCAAACCAAAACTGAAACAAAATAAATTCCTATTCATAATTAACTCAATATTAAAATATAAAATTAAAAATCATATATTCAATAAAAAAAAGAGACTTGTTTGAGCCCAAGTTAGCATCTTAAAGTTGTGGACTCATGCATTATCTTTTTAATGAAATGGAATTTATTTAATTATTAAACAGAAAAATTATATGCTCGTAAAATTGGACACCAACTAAATACTGAGATTGTTGTGTGAGACTACAAATATTAATTGAAAATCAATCAAATCTTATAAGATAAAATTGAAAAAACATAATAAAAAAACTCAATGTTGAAAGGGTTGTTAATTTTGTTCCGTTCTAGCCGGAATAGCCGAAAATTTCCATGACATTAAAAAAACCTGAGAGGAAACGACATTGTTTTCGTCTCAATTTTAATTCCGGTTTGTTTCGAAAATTCATGCTAAATTCCGGCCGGAATATCTCGGTAATGTTCTGGTCGTGCCGTTCCAACTTAAAATTATAATATTTTGATATAAACTACGCGGTGTTACTAGACTAATACATGTTTATACCGGGTGGGATGAAGGGATGAAATTGATACTTATTTACGTTGAAAACATACTCTTTCTTTGTTTTTTTTGTAAACACAATTTAATCACTAGCCTAAAATAAATGATAAATATCATTGTTGAATAAAATTTTGGTGATCTGTAGCACAAGGACCCAGTTAGCTGAGGGGGGACAAATTGGGTAATAAAAAACCAAACCCCACACAAGTAATTAATCATAGTGATCCGCAATTCAAGAACCCAGTTAGTTACGTACACACTTTCTTGACTTGACCCACATGCTAATCCCTCAGAAGGTGACTCCTGGTCCACAGACGACCGCCTAATTTTAATCAGATAATTGAAGGGATTTTTTTTAAATAAAAAGATGATACAGTTTTGAAAAAAAAAACAATACAATTTAAATACAATCATGTTTTTAAATATTGATCTTATAACAATAGTAATTGACAGAAATCCTTGTCTCTCATCTCTCTTTCTTATTCACTAGATCTAATCTTATTTTTTAATTAATGAACTCTTAATTGATACTTTTATACCTGAGATATACATTTTTACCCAATAACTGTTATTAGAAATAATAGTGTCACAAAATCAATAGATAGAGGTTTTTGGATCAAACTGACGTGCAATAGATTAATGATTAATAATCAGCAGAGCTGGCGCCTCTGTTTGAATCTTGGCATCATTTCCCAGACTCTCCCACAAAACAACAAACAGCATATATATATATATATACTTACATACACACACATATATACATACATACATTTGTGTGTATAAATATATATATTTCTTGGACAGCGACAGATTAGATAAGCCTGAAAAAACTCCAAAGACCAGAAGAGGATTCGAAGAGTCCCCCACTTGCTCTAGGGAGAGTCCATTTCAAACAACACACAATTCCCAATTCCAAGTCCCATCCCGCAAAGGTCTCTCAAAAGAAACACCGGCAGAGTCATAGATTCCATGTCTTTCAATCAGGAAAACGAAACACACAAAAGAAGAAGCCGATGATTTTATGGGGAGGGCACAGGATGGATTGATGGAGCAAAATTTGATCGGAAAAAAGTAAGGCATCCCATTAGATTTGACGTTCAATGGGGGAAAAAAACCAAAACAATCTCAACACATAAATTGATTTTGTTCTGCGTTTTGACCATCTGGGCTGGCTAGCTTTTTACCTCAATAGAGCAACTACACTTCCGATACTTCCTGCTACCAGACACAAACAAGAAACAACGATAACTAAAGCAGAAAGAAAACCTCTTATATACAGAGGAACACCTCAAGCATCAATGTCATGTGGTATTTTTTTGTTTCTTAAAACAAAACCCATAATAGCATCAAATTTTCGAGGAAAAGAAACAATCAAAACACTAAAATGTTGTTGCTACCCTTCTCTCTATGCCTCTCTTCTCTGTTAGCCTCTCTCAGACCTGTTTCCTGCTGCTGGTACTGGTAGTATTCTGCTGCTGGTACACTTTGCTGAAGCCATCTCTTTTTTGTGGTGAAGAAGAAAACAACTGACCGAACCCAAAACCTGACTTTGAACTCCCTCTAAGGGAACAAACTGGAACATTAAGAACTGGAGTAACTCTAACATTAGCCGAATAAGATCTTTCCACTCCTCTATGTTTATATCTAGGCCCTCCATTGAAACTACTTGGACTGCTTGAACTTCTTTCCAGGCTTTGAAATACTATTTTCCCTGATGAATTCAATCTTGGGCTATCCACTGAAACCCCACTGCTTATTGAAACCTCGCTTGGCTCCCCTGCAGCCCTCCGCATTGGGCTTCTCCCTACCCTTGAAGAGCTGCCATTGTTGTTTCCATTCTCTGGTATTGGCTTCACCATTCTCATTCTCGGTGCATTTTGGTTTTGATTTCGGTTGATAATGAATGGATTCGGATCTGGGTTTTGCATTGGGTTGAGATTGGTGCTTGGTTTATCAGAATCGAGGGATAGTCTCGGGAGATCTTCGTGTTCATGGGATGAGGATGAAGAGGATAGCGATAAGCGAGAAGAAATGGAGAGCGATTCGCAATCCAAATCTCGTAGGAAAGGGAGACTCAATGAATGATCTAGTAAGGTATAGGAGGAGGAGGAGGAGGTCGAGGACGATATGTTGCAGTTGCAGGTTTTTGAGTTCCTGTGCAAGAAATGCTTGAGGGACTTGGGATTCGACGAGGTCGAAGAAAACAAAGCCGTCCTGGTTGATGGTTTTTGAGTTTCAGGTTTAGGGTTTTGGTGTAATTTCCTTAACCCCAGAAGCTCCTTCCACCGGCTCGAACATCTGGGAGCTTTGGGGGAAAACAAGTATGGATCGGTCCCAGAGATTTCCAAATCCAATCTCCGGCAAGACCTCACCGGCTCCCTCCCGGTCTCCGACAACCTTACCGCCTCGGTCAACGTGTCGACCGAGGAAGAGGTAGATGGTGGCAAAGATGGTTTGGCGTTACCAGTATTAACTTGTAACGGCATTAATTTCCCATCAGAAAACAGCTCATCTGCAGGAAGCATGGTGAAGGAGTTGTCTAATCGGAATTCAAAGTCGACAGAATCAAGGGCCTCAGGCGGATCCAAGCATGGCTGTGGATGAGGTGGAGGAAGAGGAGCTGAGGAGGCTGCTGCTGCTGCTGCTGATGATGATGATTTGGTGGTGGTTTTAGAGGTGGTTGTGTTATTACTATCCTCTTCACGGCTGAAAGAGATTCTCGGGCTTAACCAGCCATAAGATTGGTAAGTTTTAGACGGGAAATTTTCAGGAGACATGCCCATGTTGTTAACACAAGCTGAGGCCATGTTGCAGTAAAACTTGAAAAGACACCGTTTTTTGTGTGTTTTTGGATGCGTTACATTTGAAGGAGATGAAAGGTGAGTTGGGTTTTGTGAGGCGATCGAGATCCAGAGACAGAGAGACGTTTTGATGGAGGGAGGAAGGAGGGAGTGGTTAGGGTTTGGAAGTGCTGCGAGTCTGTTTACTACTAATAGTTTTTTTAATCCCCAATTCCCAAGAGCCAGGGGATGTGTTTTTGGGTGATGGCCGTTGGGTCTTTCTTTCTTCTCGTGTGTCGTCTGCCTTGCTGTGATCACATGTAAGAGATAAATCATTATTCGGGAGTCAATTAATTATAACTTATTGCTTGTATTTTAGCTAAAATAATTAATTAATCCTTATAGTCTCAGAAAACTACATGTATAATTTTTATATTTTAAAAGTCTTTTATAACTTCATTTTTCATTCTTTTTAAAAAAATATATATAAAAGGTGAGAAATAAGCAGATGGTTTCATTCATTTCACTGTTTTAAAATCCAATAATAGTATAAAAGGTAAAACAAATTGTTAAAAAGGTTTAATCCCTTGGAAATAGCCGGGTTATATCATTAAATTTAATGATGCTAGTACAATCTCCTTGTCAAGAAGTTTACTCAAAACATAGATTTTATCAGATTTTGTTTAAAAAACAAAATTTCCTTGTGATTTACTTCCTCAAATCATTTTCTTTCGCTACTCTATAATTAATTAGCCTGGTCAATTATAATAATAAATTGATTATGTTGCTAATTAATTAATTATCTCATGAAGAGGACAGCACAAAATTCTTATTGGTTGCCCCTGGAATCGGATATCAATAATTATGTACCATGCCCTTTTTGACAAGACAGGGTTTGATTCCTTTTCTTCTTCTTCGACAAGAAGTGCTTTAAAATGTTTTTGAAATTTGGATTTCGCTAAGAGAATCCAATTCACACTTAAATGGGCTTCTTGGTTAATCAAATTAAAAGCCCATCACTCAAATCTCCTTAAAAAATAGATACAAGAAGCAAAACAAAACCCAATGATCTTCAGCCCAGTCTAAATCCCCAGGGTACAGCCCAATGAAATAAGGAGATTATTTTGACCCGGGTACATGTCATGGATCGGAAGCTAAATTTTCAGGCCAGATTAAGATTCTAGTTGATTTTTAAAATATTTATTTTTTAAATAAATTTATTACATCAAAATAATTAAAAAACAACAAAAATATTTAATCTAAAATAAAAAAACACTTTTAAAATAAAATTAATAAAACACTCTTTCCCGGTAAATAGATAATTGGGCTGCTTTTTAAGCGAAGTCTAGAAAAAGGGTAGGTCATTCAAACAAAAACAAGAAAGGAATTAAGATTTTAAAATATAAAAATTCAAAATCCGATTTTTAGTATTTTTTTCTTCATTCAAAAGTAAACACAGCTCCATTTCCATTTTTCCGTCTCTCTTTTGTTTTTTCACAGTATTAAATCCTCCCCCAATAAATAAAGAAAGTATTTCCAAATAAAATAAAACCATCGCCTTTAATTAGACTAGTGTTGTTTTTGTTTCAGAAAAATCGCGGTAATTAAAATGTGTCGAAGTAGAAAAACAAATTATAGCAAATAAATAAATATATGAACACCACCCACATGGAGTCAGTTTAACTCATCAAACATGATGAACTATTAGAACAACATTTTCCAAGCAAGACAGCTTGCTATGGAAGAAGCTTTCACACACTGGAACAAGACCTCCTTGAACAAATCAGGTGGTCTTCCCCTTCTGAAACCGAACTCTTTCCACAGCAATTGATTTCACGCTTCCCTTTTTCATCCATATTTGATGCCATGATTTCACCCCCTTCCACCCATTTCTTCAGCTTCTTTAGCAACTTTTTCCTCTTTGAAAAGGTCTTACTACTGCCGGCCAAGCCTAAGCAAGGCTCCTCGTGCTGCTGCTGCTGCTGCTGCTCCGAGTCGCAGTCTGCAATTTCTCGACAAGGTTCTTCAAGTTCTAATTCCAGGTACTTTTTCCTGTCCTCGATCTGTAGCTGTTGCTGGCCATGGCTTCTCATCAACTCGTGCCTTAAGCATGCATTCGACCATCTTAGGTAAATAAGCTCTGTAGTTTCAGCTGCTCTGTCCTTTTGGAGTTTTTCTAGCTCACTTACAAGCCTGTCATAATCTTCCATTCCTACTCCTTCTGCTTCAATCTGCAGATTGAGAGTCTTGAAATATTTTAGACTACGATAACCAAGAAAGATCAGCAAAGGACACCTACCTTTTCATCAAATTCCAGTCTAATCCAACGCCATTCATATAGTAATTAGTCACACAAGTAAGAGAAATCTATGCTTTAGCGGTTAGGTAATATCCATAATATATTTTATATTATTCTCTAACACACCTCCTCAAGTAAAATCTCTTTGGGCTTAAAACTTGTACACACCCACATTACTTTATATTTGATTTTTATCAAATAAAATATGATGGTGAGATTCGAACTTATGACAGTTGGGTTAACAAGGTTTTGATACCATATTAAATAACCATCTCATTTAAAAACTTAAACTTTTAAGGAGACCCATAATATATTTTATATTATTCTCTAACAATCTAGAATACAATCTAGAATATTATTTGCACCAACAAGGAAAAGATAAGAATTGACCTCTGAGATCAATGAATCTTGACTTTCTGCTGCGATGAGCTTCACCAGAAGATCATTCTTCTCCTCCTGCAGTCGATTGACAGCAGCTTCAGATTCCCTAACTTCGTCATCCAGTTTGTTGATAGCATTAGTCCTCATCTCTAGCACATCACAGATTCTCATTATTTCTGCTTCTAAACCATTAATCTTTGCGTTCTTTTCACCTACAATGCGTGATTGCTCTCGTGCTCTTCTCGAAAGCTTCTTTACTTTTCTTTCAAGCAACCTTTTTTCCTTTTTGGCAAAATCAACCTCTTCAAGAACTCTACGACACACCACCACGAAATTCTCAAGCCCTCGTGCCTGAGCTTCTATTGCCGAAATCTCCCTATCCAAGAGCTTGACACGAGCAGTCTCCAACAACACCATGTTATTAAGCTCCATGAGCACAGTATCCTGCTCTTTCATAACGCGATAGCCAAGAAACTGCATAGCCAAGCCGTGTTCCCTCTTCTGGAGTTCTTCAATTTCGTTTCTTAGACCTAATATCTCTTCTTCAAATTGAATATGTGAAGCTACTGTGGAGCTAGAATCCTGAGAGCATGAGACCATGTGCTCCTGGTCATCATCTTTGATGGGTGAAGATGTAGATTGGGGACTATGAATTCCCGCTACATCTATAAAATCATCGCTAGAATCAATGGTATCTGATACCGAACTTACTGTGGTTTGCAAGGGAAAAGGTTTAGCTATTGTACTTCTTCTCAGAACAATCCTGGCAAAAACAAAACCAGCAACAGAAAGAGCCAAAGGTATGCCAGCTTTTACGAATAATGGCTCCATGACATCTGTCTTTGATGATGTGCTAGCCATCTTGAACAATGTTTAGTGAGCTTGATAATCAACATAAACACAGAGTGGTAATACAACGAAAACCCAGATTGTTTATAATCGAATGGGATCGCATTTTTTCAAAGCTAAGTTTGAGATTCTTCACCTTTTGTGCTCATTAGCTTTCCTTTGTTTGAAGGGATGGTGGGCTGTTTACTTTTTGACTACTCTAAAACACCATATCCCACTTTCATTATACTTTCCTCGTGGTGTGTGGAATCAAATTCGTTTTTTGGTGAAATAAACTTCTCCTCGTATAATGATGGTTCCATGCCTTCAATGCTATTCATGGAGTAAACAAGTCACTATACAGGCCTGAGTTTACTACAAGCCAACGCTTGTCTCGAGGTTTCCTTTTGGTTTTCTTTCTTTCGATTCTCCATTATCCTCTACCAAAGAAAGAGCAATCGTCCTGATGGGCTCAGGGTTTACACACCTGAACTATACATAAAACATAGGATAAGGCCCTTAAACATACAGTATTTATGAGCTATCAAGCAACTCACATTCGCTCCTGTTTTCCACCTCTTACCAACCCTTTCCTTGCATCTTCTTTGCAAAGCACGAACAGTCCATCTTGGCTAAAAAAAAAAGCTTGTTTACTTACTGATTTAATCATTGAAAGGTCTTCTTCACCAGAGGACTTGTTCTGCATGTGTTGATGTAACCAAAGTCCAAAGGTTCCAATCTCCTGGTCTACCAATCAAATGCGAAAAGAACTCGATCATGTGGGCTTTAACCATTGATGTCAAATTCGCGATAAAACAAATATGGTAAAATCAGATAGAAAAATCAGACCTGTTAAAATCAAAACAAAATCAGTCAGAATTGTAAAATCGGATTGGATCGGTCCTGATTTACGATCCCAGAGAATCATAAATCCCTAGAATTCCCATTATTTTAGAATTCATCATTAGAAGGGAATTAGATAATTTGTTTTGAGGAATCATTGTTATGGTTTGAAAATCAAATTAAGAAAATCAGTATTTTTTAAATGCATGCATAGACCATTTCTCAAACAATAAAAATTTCTTGATCATTTCTAGCTCCTTTTACAGTGATGACATTAAGGCGACTTTATTTAGTATTGGTAACGACAAAGCTCCTGGGCGGATGGTTACTCCGCTTTTTCTTTAAAAAGCTTGGGATATTGTGGGGATTGACTTTGTCTTGGCCGTTCAGGATTTTTTCAACTCTGAAAGAATGCTTAAACAGATAAATCACTCTATCATTGCTCTAATCCCTAAATCTGCTAATGTCACTTATCCTAGTGATTTCCGGCCGATCTCCTGTTGTAATGTCATCTATAAAGTCATCTCTAAGCTCTTATCGGACAGGCTAGCTCGTGTTTTGTCGGATATTATTAGCCCATTGCAGAATGCTTTTTTGGGTGGTCGGAAAATGGCAGATAATATCTTCTTGGTTCAAGAAATGCTCCGAGAATATGGACGTAAGCGAACCTCCCTGAAATGTCTTATGAAAATTGACTTCAGGAAAGCCTTTGACTCGGTTCAGTGGGATTTTCTGGAGAATCTTCTCGGAATGCTTGGGCTCCCCTCTGTTTTTGTTCATCTGATTATGCAGTGTGTCTCCACAGCCTCCTACTCAGTCGCGGTCAATGGTAATCTTTATGGTTATTTCAAGGGTCGAAGCGGTATCAGGCAAGGTGACCCATTATCACCTTATCTGTTCATTTGTTGCATGGAGTATTTTTCCAGAATGCTTAACAAGGCTTCCAGCCTGCCTGGTTTTCACTTTCATCCGAAGTGTAGCTCTCTTGGCATTACTCATCTCGCGTTTGCTGATGATGTACTCCTGCTTTGTCGGGGAGATCTTAGTTCGGTGGGTATCATGTACCAACAACTTCGATCCTTTGGTAATGTGTCAGGTCTTGATCTTAACCCCTTCAAATCTTCCATCTATTTTGGAGGAGTAAAGCCTACCATGAAAACTGCTATTCTCCAGCTGACCGGTTTTGTTGAAGGGGCTTTTCCCTTTACGTACCTGGGTGTGCCGCTTAGTCCTCATCGACTTTTGGTAAGCCAATTCTCTCCTCTTTTACAGAAGCTGGAGTCCGCTATTCAGGGCTGGATGTGTAAATTCCTTACTTATGCGGGGAGGATGGAGCTTCTGCGATCCGTGCTGAATGGGATGGTTCAATTTTGGGTTGGCATCTTTCATATCCCGAGGGTTGTATTATCTCGTATTATCAATATATGCAGGAGTTTCTTGTGGTCTGGGAGCATAGGGAAAAAAACTGCTTTGGTGGCCTGGAAGCAAGTCTGTCTTCCGAAGAATGAAGGGGGGTTGGGGCTTTTAGAGCTGCAAGCTAATCATATCTGGAATATTCACCTCAAAGCGGACTCCATTTGGATTCAATGGGTGCATCATGTTTACCTTGTTTCCTCTTCTATATGGGCTATGCAGGTGAAAAAAACTTCTTCTCCGCTTTGGAAAGCCATATTGCTCCTAAAAAATCATATTTTGGATGTGTGTGGCAATCAGGATGCAGCAATTAGCTTGGTCAGAAGCTGGGATAACAACGATAAATTCTCAAGGAATGCCTATGATTATTTCAGGACTCGTGGGGATGAGGTTAATTGGCTTCGGGTTGTTTGGGATACTTGGTCAATGCCAAGATATAACTTTATTCTCTGGCTAGCGGTCTTGGGAAAGCTCCGAACAAAAGATCGTCTTCAGTTCATGTCACCAGATCCTATCTGTCCCCTTTGCTCTCTGGATAATGAATCTCATAAGCACCTATTTTTTGAATGTAATTGGTCAGCGCAACTTTGAAATTTTATCAAGTCCTGGCTGAGGATTAATCAGCAGACGATGTCTTTAAGTAGCACGGTTAGTGAGCTCAACGCGGGGGGCCATAGCATGGAGACCAGGTTAAGGCGGATTTCGTTAGGTATTACAGTATACTTAATTTGGGAGGAGCGTAATAATCGTATATTCCGCTCGAATACATTATCGGTGGGTAAAATTTTTCGGAAATTCCAGGTACTGTTCTATACCATCTTTCATTTCCGAGAAAAGGACCACCTCATTCTGAATTTTGGGTGACGGTCTTGATCTGTCTTGGAGTTAATGCTCGGTTCATTGTGAGGAAGATGTCTTCGGTTTGCTAAACTTCGGGGACTGATTGTGTGTTGCCCAAACTTTTTGCTGAGTCATCTGTGCTATCCTGCTGGCTGATTTGCTTTGTGGGCCTATCTTTTTCCAGGCTTTGAGTTAAGGCTTGTAAAATGGGTTGTCTCCAAGCTTTCTTTTTGGGTTGGTCCTTGATTGTGATGAGTTTTTTAGGGGGGCTTTATTGTTTTGTTGCTTTCGTAGGGCCTTTGTTTCGCGATAAAGGAGCTTGTTTCCTTTTTCGTTTTGTTGTTATGTTTGTTGTTCTCTCCGAGATTTCTCGGTCTTGTGCATTCTTTTCTTTTTTATTAATATACTTACATTTTACCAAAAAAAAAAATTCTTGATTCTCATGTATTGATTTAAATATTAACTTTAAAATTTATACTCAAAATTTTTGAAAAAAATAATTTTTTACTTAAAAAAATTGATGTTTTTAGATCGTTTTCATGTGTTGATGTCGAAATAATTTGCTGGAGCTGGAGCTAATAATAATAATATCGGTGTTGGTATCAATAGTAGTACTAATAATTCTTTCAATAGCAATGCTTTTGATGAATGTATTAGAAATAATGAGTAAGATGACGGTAACAAGACTGATTTTAGTTTACATAAAACACCAACATAACATTTATTTTAAATTTGTTAGTTTTACCTAATGAAATTCTATGGATATAATTATTTTGTAATGTATTTTTAAGTTATTTTAAATCATGTATGAATCTTAACTAATGAAGTTTTATGACTATAATTATATTATATTGTATTTGGAAATATTTTACTTATGATTTTTCGATTTTTCTACCTATAAGATTTTAGCTGCGATTTTACAATTTTTATACGGAAATATTTTACGTACGATTTTACGATCCAAGTTCAAAAACTAATTTTGTGTGGTGTCAAAATTACGATTCTAACAGTATTGTTTTTTAATGTCAACCTCATCACTCGGCTATTTTATTTTTTTATTTAAAAAAATAAGAAATCAACCTTTTAGTCAATACTTGTTATTCCGAATTTTGATTCATACAAGAATTTTGCTCCTGAGCGTCCTACAACTTTCCTTTTCTGGGCTGTGCTGCAGGGATTTTCGAAATCTTGTCACTTTCCGGGTCCTCTTTCATTTCAGAGATCAATGGTCAGCACCACCGAACTGGTGGTTTACGTGCTAATTAGACTTAAAAATGCAAGCTTGTTCTCTGCCTCCACAAGGAACCCGACAAGGCATCCAACCACCCTTTTCCCTCTTGACAGATAGAGTTTGGTGAGCTAGCTTCTTTTTTTTTTTTTATCTATTTTTAACATCTTATTTTTTTGGTTATTGTTTTGATTTTATTATTGTCTATTTTTTATCATATAATTAAATAAAAACATTTAAAAAAAATATAATCCCACTAAAGTTCATAACTTAATTCACTAGTTTGACATCTAGTTTGGGTTACCTAGTTTATAAGTTTAACGAGTTGACCTAACATACATTTTTTCTTCTTCTTCTTATGGTATTTTAATTGTTTTTTTTAAAGAAGTTGTCTCGATTTTTTTTCTTCATTTTTTGAGAAATAAATTGCTTATTTTACTTTTGTTTCATTCCTATAGGTTAATATTTTTTTTCCTCATCTTAAATATATTTTTATTTTTAGGTTAATGCTCAGTTTTGTAACTATTTATATTTCTATTATATATTTAAAAAATAGATTATAGTTTCTTAAACTCAATGAAGTCCGATCGTTGAGAGACTGGAATGGATATAATCTCTCATTGTCTTAATAATTTTTTTTAAAAATTGTCATCTTGAAAGTTTTTTAAAACTTAACTATATTTTTATCACAAAAAATAAAATAAAAAATATATCATCTTGAAGATTTAAAAAAAAATAAGCTATATTTTCACTAAACATTAGAAATAAATTTTAACCCCTGAAATCAATCAATTTATTTTGAAATACCGCCCCCACATAATTTAGTTGAAAACTCAAAAGTTCAACTGAAAAGCTCAAGTTAGGCATAGCACCTGTTTAGTCAAGCCGTTGCCAAATTTCAATTTTTTTATTTAAAATAAAAAATTTTTTAGTATGTTTAGATCATTTTGATGTACTGATTTCAAAAATGATTTTTTTAAAAAAAAAATATTATCTTGATATATTTCGGCACAAAAAGAACTTTGAAAAGTTACCGCAACTAATCAGGATTGACCACTAAACCAGAATTAATAACACAATTAAAAAAAAATCTTCATGCTTTTAACATAACCTGAGGCTTAACACGGCCAAATGAGCTAGTATGGAGCTTTATAATCAACTTCAATCTTGTTTCTTTCCAATCATCATTTGAATTATGCTTTCTGTTCCAGTCCTTCAAACAGGAAAGCGTGACATATTGAAAATCATAAGCAGTTTTTCACTGAAGATATATTAGCTCGATCGTTCTTAAATTTTTCTTTTCATGTTCAGACTGAACCAATGCACACAAGACAGTACAGATACAAAATTTGTAACCTAATACGACAAGTTTACATAGTGTTCCAGAAATTGGACGAGGAATAGTTTACAGCACGATCAAAAATTCAAAACTACTGACCCAGCCCCAAACTTGGTGAGCCGAGCAACTAAGCAAAATAATCTTTTCATTAACGTGAGAGATGATGTTTTCCTTTTCTATTTTCAGGCATATCGCATACTCTGGACTTGCCGAGCGTATTACATGGACTCTGGACTTGTCGAGGGTCTTATCTTTGAAGGCATTCTTGCACCCCCAAACTGGAAACCTGATGTATTCTTAGGTGTGATGGACATCTTGTTCATGACAAAGTCAAATTCATCAAGATCAATATCTCGATCAAAACTCCTTGCAATCCCTTCTTCCATGAAATTCTCTTCATTCACAACCCCAAAATCATCAGCAATGTCTTCGTCACTGCTGTCTTCTTCGTCATCATCGTAGGTAGTTTTGACATGGTTCCAGTATATAAAGTTTGGCCGGATGAAACCTCTGACATAATTCCAGGGACAAACAAAATGAAACTTAAATCAGCAAATCACATAAAAGGGATGTTCTTATCGCTTTTTATAGGCAAAAATCACTTCCTTCATACCCCTGAATATTTTACTTGTCATAATTTACTTTGTTAAAGTGACTTAACTTACAAATATGTTGAATAATGGGAAAAACATGCCGTTGCCAAAGTTATTAGGGAGAAGTTCCCTTAACTGAATGAAAGTCACAGCTAAGTTTCCTAATCCACATGAACCTTAACAACTTAACCACTAATGATTGAAAAATTGCTAAACCAAGACTAAAAACTTGAAAAGAAAGTCCATGCCAGAGGTAAAATCCAAACCTGTCACATCTCTTCAGCAAACATGGGTCAAATGGGAAGAACATGTCCAGCCTCTCCAGCCCACCAAAATCCCTAGAAAGATCTGATTCCAGCAAGTCTTCAAAGATAAATGCTTTGGAGATGGTGAACAGATGGGCTGCTTTAGCTTGTTTGAGAAACTCATTTACAATTGATGGCAAGCAGACCTATTAATCCAATGAGACCAAAACAAGCTTAGAACCTGCTTAAACAAAGTTTTTATTGTTCCAAAATTTAGGAGGGGGATGGCGTGGTTATTTTTAAGACAACATCACTCACCTCCAATGGCCCCAATTTGTGCCTCAATATTGGCTCTATAGGCATGAGGAGAAGCTGTGATTTGAGGGTAGGAACATTCATTATTGATTTCATATGAAAGCAGAGCACGTACATAATTCCCTGTGGTAAAGAAAAAATATCAGTAAATCAGCTTTACAACTGCATCCAAAAAGGAAAATAAATCATAACCAAAAAAGTAGTTTGCATTGTCCACCATGAAATTTTCCAACAAGGTAAATAGATTATGTCAAAAAATACATCAGCCATGTCAAGACAACTTTAGAACTTATATTTAAAGCACCATATACCTGGCATGCAGAATAGAAAGCTTGATGTGCTTTTGGATTCATGTCTCTATCCTGCTCTTCACAATATCTCAAACACCAATCCACCAGCCTGAAACACCATAAACACAAGATTAAATAAATTATCTTCAATTATTTTCCTTTATATTATATCAAGTTGTTGCAACAATAACACTAACAAAAATATTGACTTGATATTTGGAGTTCAAAACAGAATTCTAAGCATCTCTTAACCTTTTCAACATGTTCACGACAAAGGCAATGGATAGAAACTTCCCACGAGCCAAATAGCTAGCAAGATAAGCCACAGCACTCATCCTGTATCAAACATGCAGAAAAAAATCATTTATAAATAACACTCAGTAGTCAACACAGCATAGCAATATGTCCCATGCAACAATTAACATTATTTTAAAACTTAACGAAAAAGGTAAAAAAAAGCATGGACTGCATTGCACAAGGGTAAAAGGTAGACACACCAAGTGCCTCAAAAGAATATCACTCAAGAGTGAGCAACCGTGTCAAAATCAAAGTATAAAATATACTGGCTACCTATCACCATGTCAAACAACAGTACCTGGTAACCGGTGGGTTGAAATTCGATATGAACATATCCCCGAGTGTTTGTGCAAATTTCACACCACAATTTTCAGGATCAAGCGCACAGGCATAGAAAATTGCGAACTGTAAGCACATAAACAAATAAACAAATAAGAACAGCACTCTTCCTGAAATACAAAACATATAAATCACTATTAAAAATGCAAACAGACAGCCCACTTTCTACACTCACCACCCCATCCCCTCCTTTTTTTAAGTCTTCCTCCAGAACCCTACTAGTTGATCTAGGGAACAGACATCCATCTAATGAATAACACAGCAGCAGTAACAAAACCCAACCATTTACATAAGCATGAAAGCAACTAGTGTTTACCTGAGAAAACTTTGACTTGTACGTGTTCAAAATAGTTGCCACGAATGAAGACAAAAGAGTTTCAAATACCTATAAAATCAAGTGGAAAAAATATTTATGAAGCCACCCTAAGAAATGCAAACGTGACTAATATAACTTCAGATAACAAGTTTTTTATGAAGCTATCGTATGAAATAGACATGTTGAATATGACTTCAGATAATACCTCGCTCAAACGCTTCTTGTCTGCACAGGCTTCAAGATGCTCGAAAAATTGTATCATCAAGCTATCCAGCAAGTCAGCAGTGAGATTTTTGCCTAAATTCCTGAGAGTTAAGGTGCTTGGAAGCTGGCAAATAACAAGAATATTAATTTACCCAAGGACAGCAAAAAAAGGTGGAAATACAATTTGAAGTGTGCTGAACAATACACTTGAAAAAAAAAGAGAATTGTTTAACACAATCACTTGTTGGGACTATATCTTAAAAATCGATGCAGATGGTGATATTCAATCTCACAATTAAGAAGCATAAAGCACCATCAAGAATTAAAACCAGGTGGTAAAGGCTAAGACAGTTTGATTTTTAAAAACAATAGCATAGAAGCTGTCACCAAACAGCTTGATAGTGCAAAATTTTCAAGTGTTTTTGTAACTCTTCAACCTCCACATAAACCACATCAGAATTGAAAATGTGCAGACAGGATCAACAGCATGTATGGCACACAACAATGACTCACAATCTTCTACAAGGTTATTAGTAGATTCACAGTAAGGTAGAATGTTTTACACGAGCATAAAATACACCCAAGCCCTAGGATTGGTGTCAGGAAATTCCCAAGGTTTGACAGAGCACATATAATGAAGACATGTATTCAGTTTACAGGACAACATTCAACCATGCCCAAAATATGAAAGTGGGGAAACTATCAGAGTTCTCAGGAATGAAATGGTCATGTACTTAGTTCACTGGACTATCATCAACATGCACACAGACTGAAGGGAGTAGGGAATGGGTAAAATCCACCTATTTGTTTCTGTTCCAGAAATTAATAGAACTCTATAACCATCATTTGTGGAATCTGCATCACAATCATACCTCAACATCATTTGCCTGACCATCGTCATCCGCTTCCTCTTCCTCATCTTCTAACTCCATTGTAAAGATGCCTTTACTAGGATCATCCCTTAACAATTCATCCCAACCAATTGCAACCTGTAGGGAAAACTCTCGAACATTAAAGGTGATGCAAAAATAAGAACCATCCCAGGAAGCTACTTATTACAACCACTTACGTCTAATTCTAGCATCATATTCATCACTTCCATGAGCACGCTGCTCCCAACAAATTCTCTTATAGCACCACCCTCCAACATTAGCATATTCTTCAAATATATCTCCATCTGTAAAATGAAAACTAATAATAAGAACAAACTCTAAACAACAATCCTAGGCAAAAGCTGTCAGGCATTGTTTAAAGGACCTTATTACAGGATAGATTTTCTATAGGACATTGCTGGCCAGGTAAGCAGCAATTAAAAATAAGAACTTCAATATAGCTTTCCACTACCTTACTAACATCTATCCCAAGATAGCCCAAACACATCCAGCAAGGGAAAGGAATCCAACCCATAAGAGAAAATTGAACTCACACGAAATTTTAGACGGTCCATGTTGAAATCCTTCCTGAAGAACATAGGCCTCTTTTGTACAACTGTTGTAGACAATTTCAAGGCTGCCAAAGGCACCAAATCAACAATAACTTCTAGACCAGTATGCACACGAGGAAGAACTTGGTCTTTTTTTGTCTGACCACGCGGATGCCGGAGCATATCTGATTCCATTGGTGGCATAAAATTGTTTACAAGCATGTCAAGACATAAATCAACATATTTTCCATTTGAAGCAGCCTGTAGAGACCAGAAATATATAAATAAATGATGATCGCCTCACCCTCTAGAGATACTATTGCAAGCAATTTCAAGAACACATACCAAGCATATTATAAGTTCAAGCAATGCGTCCATCACATCAGGCACACAGTTCCACATGCTCATTCCAAAAATCTGGCGAAAAAACTACTTATCAGAAAGAAAAATCCACTGACAGGAATTAGATAATAACAAATCCAAATAGAACCAACTTACAGATTGAAGAAGAGAGACATGGTCGATATCGTTTATGTACGAAACTGCCCCGGATAGTGCCTTAAGACTCGTCTGAAAAGTTAGGACAAACAATATTATCAAATCAAGGAATAGTTAGTTGACTATGGCTGGCTTGAAATGCAAATGCTGAATCAACAAGTCCATGAATGCTAACTTTCAAATAAGCAATGTGAAACTAAATAAAGCTATGATTCAGAAAAAAAACCCACCAAAAGCAAAGCAACTTTGTCAGGAGCAGAACGATCTCTGTGATGCAAAACCGCAACAAGCTGGTGGTAACTGCTTCTGTCACCCTGAGCACACAAACTAAAATCAGCTTTCTATTATTTGCTAGCAGCTTTATGTTACTTGATTAAAAAAATGCAACAAAGAATTCGAAAACAGCATGCTTGAATTAACAGATGAATTAACTAAGAATTCAAGCAAGTCTGTGTTAGGAAATTATCATTATCATTATCATTTTGGAAACAACTAGCTAGAAAAAACTACCTTCTGACCCTTACTAGTGTTCACTGGTTGGTTTTGGGTAAAGTCAGAATCGAACCCAAAACCAAATAACTTTGAGGTCTGGAACCAGACTGTTCTTCAAGAAAGACCAAATTGAAAACCAAACTGAAAAGTATCAGTTTAGTTTGTTTTTGTTTAAGGGTTGAGGACTCCTGCTCAAGAAGTGGACAAATGGATCGGTCAACCCAAGATCTTCAAGTTCACTCATTTTCAATTTTTTAAGTATTCAGGAAAATAATTTCAAGCAAAAACTAAAACATTAACCTTTAAGAAAATGTAAGAAAAATAAATGGCAAACCGAAGAAAGTTCGGAGCCAGGTGCATAATCAAGTGAAATAAAAAAATGGTGCAGCGTGCAACACAAATGTAGACAAGCCTTCCAATCTCTGACAATTCCACAACCAATTACAAACACAATGCTTCTCTCTTAATCTAACTTCCATTCCTATTCAATTCCTAAAATTATTTAAACAACGAATCCCAGTTCTTTCAACCGATGAAGCAACTCCCCCTTACTGGGAATCCAAGAGATGAAGTGCAACGGGAATCACAAAGCCCGCCATAGCGCCGAAACATATCATGACTACAGGGTCACCAAGTTAGCTTGGTTTGATCAATCAACCAAGCCACTCAACATCCCCGCCTATAAGCAATTCCTATAATAATGTGAGTTCAATTCTACTGTTTCTCACCAGAAAAGGGACTAAAGTTTCAGAAAAAACCAATTTACACAAATTCTCCTCAAAGACAATATAAATTAAACCATTTATAATGAACTAGCTTACCGTTTTGACAGATAAAAGGGCATCTCTGACATGATAAACTATATCCCAATCAGTAAGAATAACACCTTCCTCCACCTCCTCTTGATCCTCCATTGCTCTATATTCTGTATATTGATGGGTTAACTCAACACCCATCTATTAATCCCTACTTAACCTGAAAAAACAATACCCATAAATAAAAACAGCAACAGGCACTCTATTTCGAAACCAAGAGGCAGAAGCAAGACCATCTATAAAAGGAAAAGAAAAAACTTACAGAAGCCTGCTTTTTTTAGCTTGGTGTGTATCTTTCTCTTCTCTTTGTGTTTGGATTAGTGAAGCGGTGGCGAGCCGACGGTGAAGCAGCGAGGTTAAATTTATAAGGAAGGCGGCTGGCTCTTCGTTGTTGAGTTTGTGTTTCGCGTGTCGGCTGCTGAGAAAAGAAGAGTAGCAAATTTCAGGGTTTTGCTACTCCAAGGGATTTTACTTGGTTGAGTCGACCTTATTTCTTTTATTTTTATATTGACCTCCAAAACTCTTCGTTTTTGCGATGTAGTAATATATTTTTGGTTATTTACAGATTCACTCCATGCGAAGTTATTGCAAAGCCCAAGAAAAGCTCATTATCAACTCGAGGCCATAAGCCTTACTCTTGCAACCCATGCCTAGTAAAAAGAAAAGCCAGCCCAGAGCAAGAATCATGGAGGATACGATGTGCACCAGGTGTTTGGATAAATGAATTCAATAAATAGAATAGAACTGTGATTGATTTCTTAAGCCCAAAAATAAATCCTTCTAAGTTTACATCGAATGTTTTAAATTACATTTTTTTTTAATTATTAATAAATTCAATGATTGGTATTAGAGCCTCAGCGATCTTGTTTTTCATTTAATAATCTTGAGTTTATAGCTATCTATAGACATTGGGCTTTTCAAAGGACAATCTACAAGCAGACCATTTTCTTACGATGGGATGAACCACTAAGAGGCTGGAATAAGAATATCCATCCAGCCAATTGATTATAAGTCATGAACGGTGGTTATCAATGGCCCACTCGTTCTCGTCAAGATAGTGGAAAGTGAAATGGTGGTTGAAAGTGAAGATGATTGGGATGAAAAGATCTAAAAAAGTATAATTAAATTTCAAGGTTAACAAATTTAGGATAATCCAGAAACAACATATGATATGAAAGGAACCCATGAGATAAAAATAATTAAAGATAGATAGAGTCGTGCAACAATTTCAACATTTAAAATGCAACTTTGATTAAAGTATTGAAAAAAATATAATCCTGGTAGAGTCAGTTTTGGTGTGCTAACTTTGATTACCTTCATCGACTGACCATGAAATGAAATGAGATTAAATGTCTTGATGTTAATTATTTGTTCATGTAATCATATATTTATTTTATTAAATGTATACATCAGCTTTTATCTCATAAATAAAAACATTTCTTGTTCCCAGAAACACAAAATTGTTAAAATAATTTTGTATCAACTATATTAAAATATATAGTTCTTTTAAACGACTTTTTTTTTACCATTGCAATGCCCATAAAACATTTGTTTTTCTGTTCATGATTAAATATATTTTTTTTGTATTTTAAAAATATTTATATATTTTTTAAAATTTGCTAATATTGAAAATATTTTAAAAAATATATTATTTTAATATGTTTTAAAACAAAAATACTTTAAAATATTGCATCAAACTGAGAAAATGATATGGCCGAACTAGTCATTACTAAAGAAAGGGCATTTTGCAACGGAAGCATCCGTTGCAAATAAGTAAATTTATCGTTGTAAATTTGAATTTGCAACGGATTTTGCAACGGATTCATTCCGTTACAAAGTGATAATTTTATTTTTTTTTTAATAATTAATTTTTATATTAAATTGTTTATTTAATTTATAGAATAATTATATTTACGCACTTTGATTAATATTATTATTTTTAAAAAACAAATAAATATATTTCAAATAAAAGTGTCGCCTTAATTTGATTGGTTTGTTGATTTCATAATATGGACGGGAATTGCAAAATTAAGACATCACTGAGAAACCCTATGCATGTGGATTGATGTAATCAATAAATAACTACTTTTCCATGTATTATTGACAAACAAAAGGACACAAATTGCTAAGTGAACTAAATATAGGCCATATAAAGCTCTTCTGCAGTGGAGAGTCTGGAGAAATCACTTCGGAAGTTCTTCAGTTTTCTAGATGTAAAATCTTCCAGGCACCTGAGAATAGTCAGATAAAGTGGTATGAAAAAGGATACGAGCAAAGATTGATATTTTAAGAAAATAAAAGGAGAAAAAAAAAACAAATTAGGTTGCATGGCGACATCGTGAGAGGAAGCATACTTAAGAATCATATGATGCAGCAGTCCTCATCAACATCGATCTGAAAAGACTGTCATAATAAAAGCTGTAATACCTCACACGGACAGGCAAGAAGCATAGAACGTGAGCTTGTCTGTCTCATTATTTATTTATCACCCGGGTTTCACAAATTATAAAAAAATGGTAATAAATAGGTAATAACTTGTTTTAAGCTGCGTAGTTGATGCAATGCACATGCTTGTTTGCTAATGCTATTATTATAATTATTATTATTATCATCATCATATACAAAATAAAAGAAGGGTTGCCCAGAAAAAAATGTTGCCATAAATGTGTTGATCCAAGCATGAACGATCATTTTTGAAACTTGATTCTCTGACTTTCCGATTCAAGAGTAATGACCCGAAACCGAAAGTACAATTTTATTAAACCCAACAAAAAAATAATCCATTTCAAGGTTCACCGGTATGTTTTATTTTTTTCTTCAAATGTAAGTATATAAAAAAAAGATCAAATAATAAAACAAGTTACGAACAACAAAGTTAAAGAACCTAAAAAAGAACAGACACCTCAAGGAGACATAATCACAGGGCCAAGCAAGGGGAGCAAACTAAGGAGAAGCCAAAATAAGAAGCAGGCTAGGATACAAGGAAAAAGCAAAAACTAAAAGAAAAACAACATTCACAACCGGTCACATCAAGCAGATCAAGTAGACAACGCAGACGGCAACCAACACCATCCCATTACGACCGGCCATATATTACCCAATATTAATGGAGAAGTGATCTTTCATGGAAGTGAAAAATTGTAAAGAACAAAACATGGAATCTCCAAAAAACTCTCTCCACCGAGGATGAAGAAGAATCAAACAACCTTTTATTTATATTTAAAAATAAAACATGGAATCTCCCAAATGAGATGGCAAAAATGTGGTACATATCTAAAGTGTGTGTGTGTATATATATATATATTTAAAAATATTATTGATATTAATATATAAAAACAATCTAAAAACACTAAAACAACACTAATTTGAAATAAAAAATAAAATAGAAATTATTTTTTTCAAAACTATTTTTTTTTAAAAAAAATAAACAAACTCCAATTTATAAAAACATAACATCACTCTTTAACTATCGTGTATATATGATGAAATTGGAAAAAATAAAATGATAAAAGTATAAAATATCATTATTTCTAACGAACAAAATTGGTTTTCAATAATATAAACCATTCAATATATAAGATATATTTAACATATAGATTTAATCAATAGACCAAACTTGATCAAAAATTTCAAATCCAAACATTTTTCTTGAACGACTTTCAACAATTATTTCTTGATCAACATTAGATAAATTTCATAAAAAATAAAACTTTTAGTGACAATAGTTTACTATCCAATGAGCAACCTATTAAATTCCTACACATCCCTTTTAAGGGCAGAAGGCAATTCTTAGGATTTAAAGCGGTATGAGGTGGCACTCATCCCAACATAACCCTGGAATCAACATAACCCTGTCTCGTAATTAAGTAAGATGTAGAGTTGTTATATCCTATAAGAAGTCAAACTATATCCTAACATAATTATATCCGAATTGGTCTTGAAGTTTGCACTCACTCAGAAACAAATAGCATTTAGTATTATTCAATCGTGATGAAACCATGACTGTTCACGTAAGCTACGAGTTAGAAACTACCATGGCAACAAATTTTAAAAGCGAAAAACAAATCGAAGGCATGTGAGAGACAGCATGTATATATATAAAAATATAAATAAATAAATTTAAGAAAGTAATTTGCATAATAATAAAACATAAACTTGTAAATAATTCAAAAATTAAATTGCTAGAAAGATAAACTACGAAAAGAGATTATTAGAAAACTTGTATTGAAATTGTATAGCAAATAAAAAAAATTACAGTATAACGAGTTTTTTCTTAAACCTAACTCTGAAACCAATTTCTTGCCCTATATATTCGACATAAAAATAACCAATTTAAAGGTGAATTTAAATGGGAAAAATCATTAATTTATTACATCAAATCTTAGATTATCCTATACAAGGAGGCACGTGCCCTGGTACTAAAAATATTGATTCTTTCCAAGTTTATTACATAGGCTATTGTCGGTATAACGATGAATATTTTTTTAAAGTCTTTTTTTTTATTTGAAAATAGATAAAAAAACATTTTTAATTTTTTATATAACAAATAATCGCCAAAGGCAGATCGATGATCTAGATTTCCTTTACCCCTTCAACAGATTTTTAAATATTAATTAAGATATTTGGAAGAAAAAAGAAAGATGGAAAAAAGTTATCGAAAAGTGAAGAACAGGGGGGGGGGTTATGGCTTGAGTAGCCATGCTTTGGAGCCTTGCCAGCTGGTAACAGTTGTGTAGTGAAATGAATGTGCGTGAGAGAGAGAGACACTTTTCCCTTTTTGTTTTATAACTTTATAATAATTCCAGAGCAGCACACGTGTCCACATTCACTTGGCGGACATGTGGACACTGCATTAACTCCGCCCCTACAGCTGCTTCTCCATCCTCCCTTGCTGTCAGTACTCTCCCCTTCTCTCCTTTTTTTTCTTCTTGGTGTTTTACCCTTCTACCCTCCTCTTTACAATTTTCCTCCCTATCATCATTCTGCCCTGATATTAAAAAATATTTTTTTTTATATTTTAAGGATTATTTTTAAAATTAATATATCAAACAAACAAAAAATATATAAATATTCTTTTAATTTAAATTTGGACAGCAATAACAAATAGAGAGGCTAAGAGATGCTACCATGACTAAATTAAATTCTAGCCATTCTGGATGTAAATTTTTATTATTATTTTGACAGGTTAATATTAAAAATAATGTGTTTTTTTTTTAAAATAAAATTTTAAAACATTTTGCTATTTCCAAATACGCGCACACACAAAACAATACGATGAAGAGCAAAAGGGGCAAAGATGTAAAGATAAAAGAAAATTGGAATTAGACAAATAAAAGAGGAAACTAACTAGCAGCAGCTCGCTCAATTATCCTCATCGATGACCGATCAAGCTCCATGCTCATTAATCAATTTCTATCGCATTATCATCCATATTAAATAAATACAAAAAAATTTCTCATTTTTTTTTAAAAATCCCATCAAAAATTAATAAAAACCACGGCCCAAAGATACCAGCAGTGAACACGCAGAACATGGAAGGAAATAGATGGGTTTCTAACAACACGACGCTAAAAAGCTCCACCTTCGAATTAACTATACCTCCCTTCTCCTTCCCTCCAAACCCCTCCATTCTTTCCCCTCCAATTTCTTGAAATACACCATTTTTTTTTATCCTTTTGACGTTGAGACAGCAACCATGGAAATAACGAATGTGAAATCTGTTGATCAAGTGGTGGAGGAAATTATGAGGATTCACAGATCCTTACCGACAAGACCAGGGATCGAGGAAGTAGAAGCAGCAAAGACATTGATTCGGAATGTCGAAAAGGAAGAGCAAGCGAAAATGGAAGCGATTTCGAGCCAGACAAAGACCCCAGATGTTCCTCAAGAGTTGTTCATGATCCTGCAAGAAATGCAAAGACAGTGGAGCTATTTTCAAACCAAAGAACAAAAGTGGGAGGCTGTCAAATTACTTGATCTTGAAAATGTTCATGACCTGTTCGATGAATTCATTCAAAGAGCTTCCAAATGCCTTTCTTCGCCTTCTCCTCTTACTTCTGTTTCTGGGGTTGGTTCCTCTTCCAATTATGCTAACGGGGGCAGTAGATCGTTTAAGGGGAGCGCCGCCGCCGCAGCGGCGGGTTTTTCTTCGATCGATAGATCTTCTATGGCTACCACGCCCGGATTGTATTATGCAGAGAAAGAGCCAACGAGGAGTGCTGAATTGTTTACTAGAGATGATAGTCATGTGAAGAAGGCGAAATCTACGTTTTATTCTGATGGAATTGGTGTTTCTTCTACACCGCAGATTGTGGATTCTACTTTAAAAGCTAGTTCAATCAGTTCGGGTAAGCTTCAATTCCTTGTTGTTTGTTTTTTATTCTTTAACGGGTTTTGCTGGTCTTAATCTCCAAGAGTTATTTCAATGATTAACATGTTACCTGTAATTTTTAATAGTAGTTATGCTTTGTGTTGCTGAATTGATTTATAGGATTTTGAAGAATTATGGGCTTTTTTTTTTGGTTTTTTTATGATCCAGATGCATAGTGTCAGCGATGTTAATGATGATTTTGCATTGTGAATTGTGTAGGTCAAGATGGGGAGAAGTTGAGTCTAATTAAGCTTGCGAGTATGATTGAAGTGTCTGCGAAAAAAGGAACTCAAGAACTTAATCTACAAAACAGGTTGATGGATCAAGTTGATTGGCTACCGGATTCGATAGGCAAGCTTTCGAGGTTGGTTACACTGGACTTGTCTGAGAACAGGATTGTGGCATTGCCGGAAACTATTGGAGGTCTTTCATCATTGACAAAGTTGGATTTGCATTCCAATAGAATTGGCGAACTCCCAGGATCTATTGGGGATCTTCTTAGTTTGGTTGTTCTCGATGTGAGGGGTAATCAGTTATCCTCTCTGCCTGCCACATTTGGCAGATTGATACGACTTCAGGATCTTGACCTGAGCTCAAATAGGCTCTCTTCTCTCCCTGATACAATAGGTTCACTTGTTAGTCTGAAAAATTTAAATGTGGAGACAAATGATATTGAAGAAATCCCACATACTATCGGAAAGTGTTCCTCACTAAAGGAGCTCCGTGCGGACTATAACAGGCTTAAGGCACTCCCCGAAGCTGTTGGAAAGATAGAGACTTTGGAGGTTCTATCTGTCCGGTACAATAACATCAAACAGTTGCCTACAACAATGTCATCTCTATTAAGCTTGAAGGAGCTCGATGTAAGTTTCAACGAGCTCGAGTCAGTGCCTGAGAGCTTGTGTTTTGCTACCTCGCTTGTCAAGATGAATATAGGAAATAATTTTGCTGATATGCAATCCCTGCCAAGGTCTATTGGGAACCTTGAGAATCTTGAAGAGCTGGATATTAGCAATAACCAGATACACGTCCTTCCAGATTCTTTTAGGATGCTAACACGACTACGTATCTTACGCGCGGAAGAAAATCCTTTGGAAGTACCACCGAGACATATAGCTGAAAAGGGTGCTCAGGTAATTTACATTCTCTTGCATTTGGTGTTCACGTAGGATCTGATCTCTATTTTAAGGCCTGATTTGATCACTTCCTTTTTCTTCTTTGTTTTCACAGGCTGCTGTTCAATACATGGTTGAGCTCGTGGAAAAGAGGGATGTCAAAGTACAACCTGTAAAGCAGAAAACGATTTGGGCTCAAATTTGCTTCTTTTCAAAGTCTAACAAAAGGAAGCGCAATGGCCTGGACTATATGAAAGCCTGAATCAAAACAATTGTAACGTGAAAAGCAGGACGATCTTTATGCTGGGTAAGTTTTTGAATCATCTTCAGCATCATGTACTTCTATCAGTGGACTGAAACCATGGCTGAGATCTTTTTTGATCATTTCCAGTCCTTGTGGTGGCTTAAACTTCAAAGAGGAGGGGGTTGACATGTAATAAAAATGAGGAGTAACTTCTTAGGCAGATTTTGATAAATCACGTTGCAAATTGTGCCTTTGTTATTTCATCTTGAATTGATGATGGCAGCTATAAAGCTGCAGATTTTAATTAAGTGGCATGCTTACTGTATGATTGATTCAAGTTTTTTTTTCCATCTTGCAGAGGCTTTAGCAGTTTGTAAAGCAGAAATGTCAGTGCAACAAATCCACACATCAAACAGGGGACTCAGCTTATAAAACACGGTTCTCACTCTTGATCCTCAAATTGCAGATTTTCATTATTGTTTTGTTTTTATAGCTTGGTCTTTTCAATTTATTCCATCTGTATCTGGTGTCCTTGAACCGTAATGAGGAGTACAATTCAGCCGGCAGATAGTAGGGCGAGGAAAATACCGTGCTGTGTATTCTTAATTGTACGGAGAAATTTGACCTTAGTACCTCTACCACATGTAATACGACGTGTTTCTCTATTTTTGATTCAATAGAATTTAAAATTTCCTTTGCCTAATGCTTTTGTTCCAGTCCTAGTAAACATCAACATCTGCCGTTGCTGCCAAACATTTAATAAACCAACATTTTTGTAGCTACATGTCCATTTTTTCACGTGCCTGATGATTTCTTATTGAGAGTATAGCTGCATCAATTAATGCTATGCCGTAATTTCTAGAGTGCAAAAGAGATCATGCACGCCATAAGTTCTCTTGATTTTGTTTTACTTGATATGTAGTTGACCTAGCCCCTCTTGCCCGTGTTTCTTCAACGGCAGTCTACTTTGATATGGTTTTGTTTATTTGTATTTGCTGGACTCCTTTACAGAATATGGTAGACAAAAGAGCTTACGTGCGCACCGCCTCTCGTGTTTTCGATTATCTAGAAATTAACTGCTGAGTGACGACTGATTAAATCAACAAGTTGGAAGATGAACATATTTATTCTTAGCATGCTTACAATGATAACATATTTACATGTCAATTTCACATTTGTTTGAAATTTATCTAGCCATTACTTGATCATCTTCTTGCGTAGTATTTGTGGTACCGTAGTTGTAATTCGGAATAACGACCATCATATGGTGAAAATAGTAAGGAAGAAAAAGATGAACGAATCAGAGCTAACAATACCGTCGTGTTCTTGAGCGCCATGCCCATTAATACCGTGAGCCAATTGAGATATCCTTACCCTGTTTGTCTCCTTTACAGCTCATCGAAGGGGTCGGAAGTGTATTCTCCATGAGAGCGCATCCGAAAACCACTTTTCGTGATCTGTGAGGGAGACAGCTATCCATCCATCCCTAGTTCGGAAGGGAAACATCAGTGGTTTGTGGCAAAGAATTGATAATTTCATGGTCTTCGTACAGCTTCACATGATCAGTCTAGATAGATTAGAGCTGGCAAACTTGGATTTGAAGTGTCATATCTGTCATGTACTTCCTACTGTAAATTATCTATTGCTATGAAAATTGACACAGCACCTGAATCTTGACAACAATACTAAGTCACATTTCCAAACTGATATTTCCATGTGCTCTCAGCTTGACATTGTTGTCATACATCATTACATAATCATAGACAAAAGATGGTGGCTTATATGCGCTAATAACTTGTTTGATTCTGTACTTCCAAGTGGAAATATTTTTTCTTTTTAAATTGTTTTGTTTTAATGTAGTAATATAAAAAATTATTTTTAAAAATAAAAAATAAAAATTATTTTAATATGTTTTGAAATAAAATATTTGTAAATACCGAGGGAGGGAGTCTTATTATTAAATTAAAGCGGCCTCTCCTTCAAACAAGAAGCTTTCTACGGAGAAAAAGGAAACCCTCACTCCTCTTATAATAACCAGTTGCTGCGTTGTTTCGGGCCATGGAAAGTGGAAACTATAAACAATACAAACACGCTTTTCGATTCAGTAACCAATGCTCGCCGCACTCTGATGACAGAAGTAGAATTTTGTGACAAAACAACACTCGTTGACTTGGGACTCTTCACAGAGTCTAAAGAACAAACATGAGCTCGTTTAATGTAACCTCTCCGGAGGTATTTATGATTATTATGTTTTGGAAATTGAGAAGCCAAGCCTGAGTAAGATGGTGAGTTGACGATGATGATAGGACTGCCCACTGCCCTTTTTTTAAAAAAAAAAAATTAAAAATTTCAAGGGTGCAAAGTCAAGACCAGGAACTCGTACCCACCCCACACCAACCCTTTTCTAGTTTTCTTCTGTAATTTTTTGGTGCGTCTCACCTATATAAAAATAAATAATAAAATTGTTTTCTTACAATGACTTGGGAGCCACGAAACACGCGATGTTGCAACATTTAACACTGGCCTCGTCGACAAGTATGCGGTGGTTTATAAGGTCAGTACACAAGGAGCAGAGCATGGATAATGGTGGGTCAATGTAGATGTTTCTAAAACCATAACGGACAGTGACAGAAGCATCTTAATCGTAACCACCACCTCGATCATGCCATGGCTAATAACATATTAAAATTAAATTATTAAAAAAGTTAAATTCATGATGAAAAATACAAAAAAGTGGAATCCACCACCTTGATTTATTGGGAATTGGTCATTGTGTTTCTTTATATTTTTATGTAGTATGCTTTCAATGAGGTTGCCTTAATATTACAAACAAGCCACACATTTAACATTTCTTTTCCAGTTTTTTTTTTAATTTTATTTTATTGTCGTTGCATTTTTTATTCATATTAATTAGATGAGCTTATTAAATACAGTTGAGTTAATAACACAAGTCTTATGTTTTATGGATTCTTACTTTGTCTTAATAATAAACTTATGCCAGTCCACGACGAACCCTTACCAAATAAACACTTACTCACTATATAATCTGTCTCTGTTGCCAGTCCGCGGCAAACCCTTATGGAATATACACTGCACCAACTCACTATATCGCATTACAAATGCCCCGACTGCCTTTCAATTTGCCACCAAATTCAGGGGCATCCCTACTTCCCTAGTATCTTGAAATGAAAGGGCTCTCCACAGTCCATATATTAGCAGATGTTTAAGACCCTGAACAGTACTGGATATTCTCCAACTCTTCAAGTCACTGTTGATTTCGTTGCCAAGTGGCTATATATATATACACATACATATATATAATGTTATTAGCTGAGATTTAATAGGAGACTAGGAAAATAATGTAAATTTAGTGGATATGTATAAATTTAATCGAAATACATGAAAGCCGGTTATAAAATAAAAATAAAAGCATTGGATTCTTCATGAGCGGTGCCTCTTTGCTAGGTCAAAGTGACCAAATCTATCCCCAAAAAACAATCCTTATACATATAGTATTAAGGCAACAGCAACTCTCACGCTACAACAAAATTAAAATACAATCTACCATGTCTTTGATCATGACTTTTGTACAAAAAAACACTCAAAACGCCTGGACAATATTATAAATGCACCTACACTAACAAGAATCAAAGAAGCAAGAAAGTTAGATGTTAAAAACAAACTCTCCTCGCAGAAGGTTGTTGTCTTCCAATGAAGCAGATCATTACAGGGAAAAGAGGAACATGGAACATGCCATAGCGACAATGAGGGCATGGAGATCCATTAAAAGGGTGGCTAGAAGATTTCTGAGAAGAAAGATAAAGTTGGTGGTGGGAATGGCGAGGAAGGTGGTTTTGGCTTGTGCTGTGAAGCTAAAGAGGAAGGCTAGCAGGATCTTGAATGCAAAAAACAGAAGCAGCAATGGAAGGCATGTGCTCTTGAGCTATGATATGTGTAGTTATTCGAAGAATTTTGATGATGGAAAGTGGCAGGAGGAGGAGGATGAATATTATAGATCTTTTTCTTATAGGTATGGACGAGCTAGCAGATTGGCTTTGTAATCCAGATGCGGACTCCCCTTCTAGTCTTGTATGAATTAGCATATTAGACTTTGACATCTCCAAGTTCGTTCATATTGCACTGTGTTCTTTTTTCTTCCCAAATCCCTTCAAACGCACACCTTTTTTATTTGCATAGATGGATTGCTTGGTCGATCACCGGTATGAATATTGTCAGGCTCGAGACCTAACTCAAATTTACACAAACTCTAATAAGAATAACATGAATATTTCTCTTAGAAATTCAATCCGTGATGGTTTTGAAAAGAATGGATTCATACATTGAAACAAATCGACAACCAATTATGATAAATGGTACTAACTTAAATGACTAATTTAGAAAATAATAAAAACATGAACTACAACTTATGATATGTACTCATCATTACATGTATTCTTGCTTTGCTAACTGCGACACTTGATTCTTTCACTCTTTCAGCTTTGAAAAGAAAAAGGAAGAAGCTTTGACAAGATTTTGAGCTCTTCCTTAGAATTCGTTCTTCATTCCCTATTTTTGTGTTTTTGATACTATATACTTGTTGATTATTGATTTGATATGACTATACTCTTCCATGCCTGTACAGGTTTGTTCATGCTCTCGGCTTCTTGTTTTTTTCTTTTTTTGTAATTACAATTGTTTTGATATACCTTTTCTTGACTCTTTTGATCAGGGAACAGAGGAAATGATTGCCGAAGCTCTAGGAGTAGAAGTTTTTAGGCAGACAATTGCTGGCATTGTTCTTGCGGGCAGCTACTGTGATTTCTCCAATAAAGGTGGTCTGGTAAGATGTTTAATATACTTGGCTGATACGTATTCAGGGAACTAGATGTGAAAAATTCAAGTATATATGTTTATCATGTTCTGAACCCATCTTCTTGTGTTGCAGGGTCCATCCCCACACATGGATGAACTTTCAACCCTCCTTGGGGTGCCTGTAGTGGCTCGAACCATAAACCATACGCGGCAGCGAAGTGATAAGTACTGGCCTGACAGTGAACGGCTGGACTGTGTTTTGCGGGCCAGACACTAATGCTGCTGAACTTTCTGTGATCGAGAGTGTTTTCAAGTTGAGGGAAGCTCAGCCAGATGCCATAGTGAATGAGACGAGAAACTCATTTATTGACAGCTATGTATAGCCATTGATGGTGCTATCTTGTCGGATTGTTTGATATTTCAGTAATGAAACAAGGAGAAGCTCTGTTATTTCATGAAAGTTGGCTAAGTACTGTTGCTGGTTTGTATCATCAATGTATCTGGATTGCTAAGATAGATGCTTCAACTCTGTTAATTTGTTTTCCAACTGAATGCTGACCATTTGAGATTCTTGCCTTGTATGCTATATGCTGTAGCTAGGTTGTGGTCAAATGACTCAAATCTGAAGCATGCGTATCACCAGCTTTAACTTTCTGGAACTGGAATGGTAGTTTTTTTAGTTAAGTGAATAAATTTAGCTGATCAATGATTTGATTTTGAAAGATGTCTGATTCTGAGTTGGTCTAAATGTTTGGGATTGCATTGATCGAAATAATATTTTTTTTCGAAATAATTTTTAATATTAGCATATTAAAATAATTTAAAAATATATAAAAAAATAATTTGATTTAAAAAAAATACGAAATGGCTATATAAATAAATACACTAGCATACATAAAGAATTTTGACTCTTCATGTTGTGGTAATCAGCTAAAAATATATTAAAAAAACTAATTTGAATATTTGTTTTGAAATGAAATGTGTGGATGCATAAACAAATACTACTACATGCATAGGAATTTTGACTCGTAAATGTTTTGAATCTTCATGTTATACATATAATATTTTTTGGATTGATTTAATATTTAATATCAAAATAAATTTTAAAAAATAATAAAATATTATTTTAATTTATTTTTAAACAAAAAAAACCTTAAAAAATAATTGCTTCCTCAAGTATGAGAGCTTTTTTTCCCATTAAACACATGCAGTTGGGCTGGCAACCCGTTTGGGCTGCCGGCCGATGCTTTTTTTATTTGTTTACCGTGATATTCATCCTGCTCTTTCCTTGAGAAGTGAAGTTCTTAATGTGGTTTTCTGAACAAAGATGAGAAATTCATGGGTGTGGGTAAGAACCTAGTTTTCAAGGACAGATCGCCTAGATAGAATAAAGGACTCAGTCCAAAGTACACAACAGTAATCTAGGTGCTAACACCTTCCATGGCCTCGAAATATAGACACAAAGCTCTTCCATATTGTCATCAGACGAAAAGAAACACGGTATCGACATACAATGGCAGAAATATACTCAACTTTCTACCAAACAATGGATAGACTGTAACTTTATGGTGCTAGCTGCCAGCAGAAGTTGAATTAAAACCTGCAAAACCTTAGAGCAAAAAATGCAGTTGCTCAAGCTATATTATCAACTAATTTTCTGCAGCCAAAAATCCGATGGCAGGGCTTCAAAATGCTGCCATCCAAAAGTTTTGAGTTCATCCACGAAGGTAAAACAGATTCGGTGCTTCTCTATTTCTTTGAATGGGGAAACTATCTGTAGACTTTAGTTGAATTGACATATGGTAGCTGCGTTATCTCGCTTCATTAGCCTTATCTGCTCCATCTACTTTTACGTCAGTCATAATTTCTCCGCTGGTAGGCCTGGAAGATTTTTTAAGAAAATAATGGTCAGAAACAAAGAAAGTTCGATTAATATCTTGCTCTTAATGCTTTCTTCCAAACATGGTCTCAGCAACTTGGCTGATTAGGTAGCAGCTGGATTTCAACTTGATATGGAAATACAATTCTAACTCTGGTATCATCAACCCCAAGGTGCATTTAGCCAAATAAATTTTTAGCTCTATTTATCTAATGCATGACAGTGTGTGAGTGCTTATCTAAATGAAAAAACTGCAGATTAGTTGTCTCATCTTGGAGAGTTTATTGGGGGGGGGCTAAATGACCAGCAATCTATAATGAAGAGGCCAATCAGCTCATGTACAGGAGATAGATTCAAGAGAAAATAGGCACCTCAAGTAAAAGACAGAGATCACATGTTATAAGTCACTGTTAAGTCAACCTGTGCACACACATTATCCTGGCAAAACTCAATTTTATTCTATCACAGAAATTGGAATGCTATAAATAAGGTTTCAGTGGCTCATATACTGAGATCAAATATCAGATTAGGGTCATTAAACCATATTAGAAGGTTGTGCTCTGTGAGGTTCATTTATTCTGAAGTTATCCTTCTAGAGAAGTTCCTTTTGTCTTTTACAAATTATAGCCTAGCTATTTTATCGAGAAAGTTATTTATAATTGATTGTCAATACAATCTTACAGACAGCAATAATTTCTCAATAAAGGAAAAGGGTCAGGAAAAGTGCACTTACAGTCCACTTAAAACTTTGATGGTATCATAGAGTAGCCATTGCAGAGTCACAACAGGTCCAACAAGCATTATCCTTATAGGAAGGCTTCTTGTAAATAAGTTGGAAAACCCAATGTTCCTCACAGCCTGCTTATGTTAAAGGAAGTTGTCAAGGTCATGTTCTGTAAAAGCAATGAGAAGTATCCTAAAACACAATTTGAATAACGGATAATACCAGGATGAGGCTATCAGCGTTTTTGTTATAAAGAGAAGCAACAATGTTATCTGCTGGATTAGAAATAAAGCTACCAACAGAGCCAGCAGTGTATCCAGCTAAACATGTCACCCCAAGCTGTTGAGCTCTCGAGCAATCCTCTTTCCGTCTTTTAATAACATTACGGTAAAGAAAGTCTACAGAATGCTCAAATGTTGAGAACATAACCATAGAGACTGTGGAAAAAGTAGTCACAAGAGTCAGTACTCATGCATTGAGAAACTATGAAGGTCATAAATTTCAGACTTTCGAGACCTCCATATTTCAAATTCAAGTGATCTTGAAAAGGATAATAAACATACAAAGGCAACACTTAAAGTTGAATGCAGTAAATGGTGTGATGAGCATCTAGTTGAACTGTAATTTAATCGAAGTTTAAGGCTTGTGCAATTACATGGAAGGTTTCGACCCAATAGCGGAACAAGCCCTCTGTAAAAACTGCAATCGAGAGTCAAATTTAATCTTGAAGCACACACATAATGACACCAAAAGGACCCAAGAGAATGAAAGCATAGGTTATGAATTCCTTACCCAAGAATCCCTTCTGTTCTATAAACCTTTGGAAACCCATCAGCCAATCCTTTAGCAAAATGGGGCTGTGCTTGAACTCTAACTTTAACAGCTTCGAAAGGGCAGAGAGCCAAATTGGCAAAAACTTCAGCAGAGGCACTACTCATAAAGAAAATAAAACTCCTGTTGCTATCAACCAGCACGTTGGAGTAAAGGGTCTTGAAATATTCATACAAACCAAATCGACAACCACCTTGAGCACCATAACCAAAGAACTTCCCTGCCCACCCTCTCCAAAAAGCAGAAGGCCCTTGCTCTCTCAATAAAGTGGTAAAACATGAGTATATGCTATAATACTTGACGGGGTTCACCTACAAATCAAAATTAACAAAAAAAGAAACATGAAAATTTCTTGTCTGATGCCCTCCAAAAGACAACTAAATTAAGTAATGAACAAAAGGCCTAAATACAACTTATTCACTTGATGGGGATCGCCAAAGAACATACATTCTATGATAAAAATCCAACCCTCTATAAAAAAACACAAATAATAGATTCCACAACAGAAGTAAGCAAGAAATTCACCTGCATGTTGACTTTTAAGACATCAAGAGGTGTAATTGCAAGATGGGTGGTTCCAGCACTTAACATTCCACTAACACCACAAAGAGCATAGTATCCTGTTGCTGCTCTGCCGTCTTGTGCTTTCAGTCTCCTTTGATCTTTCACCATGTCAGCAGTTCTCTTGTTCTTTACTTGTCTTCTTCAATTGTTAAAACATTCATTACGTAGAAGAATAAATACCTATTACTTCTCTTTCACAGAATCGTAAATGCTGTCTGAAAGTTGTTTTGGATTTTACAGGACAGGTGATGTTAATTTCCAGGAGAATCTGACAGCAACTCTCTGCAATAATTTTCAAGGGTTTATGCCTTGCCATATTTATGCTGTATTATAAAGTCGAAGCCTTTTTTATTAATTATTATTATTATTATTATTTCTTTTTAATATAAAGTAGTGTTTCTTACTCTCCTGTCTCACAATACACAAAAACAATAAATACATGTTTAGTTAAAGTTTTTACTTGAAAAACAAGAGTGCAAAATGCTATTAATGAGCTCAAAAAAGGGTTTTGCATTGGATATAGCCTATAGGTTATATGATGGGCTATCTGTATCTAGAGTGATTGAACTTGACCGTTGGTTTATGGGCTAACAGGGTGACTTCATTCGGCCCCTGGTTAACAAGCTTCAATATGATTGAACCTGGTTGCTCCACGCACTCTTAAAAATCAATTTCTATATTAAAATAAGAGATTTTTTTTATATTTAAGTTAGTAAATACAAAAGAAAAAATAATGTACAAGAAATGAAAACAGGATGATGATCATATGAAATGTGTGTGTGATTGTTGTTTGTGGTGTTGAATGGACTTATGGTCGTTTTTCTTAAGTGAACTTGCATATGAATTTGCCTATTTATTACACACCTCGATCATCTAAGCTTGCCTCATTAAATTTTATTGTGTCATTAGTGAGAAGTCACCCTCAAAGGTTATTAACATGAAAAATAGGTGGTTTTTTTTTATAACCAGGTGTCCGAGCCAACTTGCACACACCATAACTAATCTTCAGATCCACTGAACATCCTACAAGTCAAATGACCATATAAAATACCACGGGGTAACAAGCATGCCTGACAAGGCTTGAACCCAGGATGAGAGGAAAGGAGAAGCCCTTCTTGATCACCTGACCAAGACCCTGCTAGCAAATATGTTCTGTTTATAAAGAGAAATTATGGGAGATAGTCATTAGCAAGATAAATGGACTCTTTTTAAATAGATAGGTTGATAGGAGAGATCATAGCTAAAAAAAATAAAAATAGGGGCTGTTTTAATAGTTCGTGCATAAAGACAGGATGACATGGTATTTATTTTCTTGGAAGTCTTAATCTAGGTGTGAGATTGGTCCCTATGGTTGGGTTCGAGGCATATAATGCTGTGATTTTTTTTCTCCGTTTGAGCTGCTAACCTAAATAAAATAGTGTTTTCCTTACATGCATCAATATGTTTTAATTTTTTTATCTAATTTAAAATAATTATTTAAATAGTAATCTCACAATCAAAGAGACTACACACATTTTCATGAGTCATGTTTGACAACTAAGGCTAACTTAAACACACATCCATTTTTTTATTCATATTTTTAACACAATCAATCTAATGATACTACTTGATTATGTTATCCATCATATTATATATTTATTATTTTAAGTTCACTTCATGGAAAATGAATAACAATTAAAAAAATAGTGCAACCCATTTTTTAGTGGTCATACATAATATGTTATAATCAACTATATTTTTTTTAGGTTTCTAATAAACTATTTATAATCAAATCACAAAAGTATTCCTCTTCCACTTTCTATTAAATTCCAACAGAGAATAAATATAATAGAAAAAACAAAATCACAATCACATCAAGATTGTCTGGATAGATAACTTGTAAGCATTTTTTTTTTCTAAATTCTTAATGATAAGAAAAAAAAACAACACAAAAGGAGCTTGAGCTTGTTGTATAGAAATTAACTTGAGAATACCTTTTAGTAAAATAATATAAAAGGAGTGAGAGTAAGAAGAACATTAAGCGTAACATTAACCAAATTGGATGACCACAAGCCTAAGCTTAGATCATGGCATTCTCCTTGCCATCATGGGCTTTGAACAATTAGGCTTCGTTGAAAAACAAACGTGCATGCTCCTAAACCTTCACCGAGGATGCGTCGATAGAGACAGCCATGATCATATTCATTTATTCACCTCGGATTCTCCTACAATTAGGGCTTTACTAAGATTAACATGCTGACATGGCGTAATGTCATTGTCTGTTCGGTTTCTTTTTGTGCTGGGATTTTGAACTGGTAATATATGATCATAGTAATTTTTTCAACCAATGTCCTGTGGACATTCTTGGCAGGTACCTTCTCTCTCTCCAGAGTGATAGAGAACGATTCTGGTAGTTATTCGATGTTTTTGAAAGATTACTAAATGTGCAAACAAAACCCAATATTTTAATACTTCAAAACTTATTTTCTCGACCATGCATTGGTTTAGATTCAATGTCATCAAATGGATTGTGAATTCCTGTCTTTGATATGGCATTGATTTTTGGTATTGGTATTAATTCCTTGACATTTTGATGCAGGCCTGGTGAATCCTATACTCTTTAGACAGCCCATTTAAGTGTTTGATAGCAATCCCTTCTCCTGTGATTTAAATCCTATTCCAGGAAAGAAAAGGAGGGTTGTTCATTGGTTGTAAAGATGAGGGGATCTGTTCTTGTAGCACTTGCTGCTACGGTGGGGAATCTGTTGCAAGGATGGGATAATTCAAGCATTGCAGGTATTTACATGCCAGCATTTTCATATAATATAGAAACCAAATATCTCTACTGTTCATTGCATTATTTACTGTCAAAGTTGCATTCTGGTCGTTAGCAATCCATGATGTGATTCTTGATTCATGTGAAAGCTGGTATTTTTGGTTTTTCTTATCCTCAACTCTTATTATAAGGACAGAATTGTTGGGTCCGCATAGATTTAATGGAAATCTCATTTGATTTACAGTAATGAAAGTAAAGTCTAAATAACATTCGGAAGAAGGGGAAAAAACATGGCTTCATATCAATTTGGTCAGTGGAACTAAATACTGTAGCCTTCCGTTTTCAGGATCCATTCCTTACATCAAGGAGGAGTTAAATTTGCAGTCTCAACCAGCAGTAGAAGGGCTAATTGTAGCCATGTCAATTATCGGTGGCACTACTATTACAACATTTGCCGGAACAGTATCGGATAGCTTCGGAAGACGTCCGATGCTGATCATGTCGTCAATTCTTTATTTTCTAAGCAGTATAATTATACTATGGGCTCCTAATGTTTATGTCCTACTTTTGGCGAGACTACTTGATGGTTTTGGAGTTGGTCTTGCTGTCACTCTTATTCCTTTATACATATCTGAAACGGCTCCATCTGAGATGAGGGGGCAATTAAATACACTTCCACAGTTCATGGGTTCAGGAGGGATGTTTTTGTCATATTGCATGGTGTTTTTCATGTCGATCATGGATTCACCAAGCTGGCGGCTGATGCTTGGGACTCTGTCAATCCCCGCTGTCATTTATCTAGCATTGACTCTTTTTTTCCTGCCAGAATCTCCGAGGTGGCTTGTCAGTAAAGGAAAGATGATTGAGGCTAAAAGGATTTTGCAGAGACTTCGTGGTAGGGAAGATGTATCAGGTTTGTTTATAAGCTTTCATTCTCAGTTGAACTCTTCTATTTCTTCCCTGTGGTTGAGATTTTTGGTGGCAATTCTAAAGCTCCTATGATCTACAGGTGAGCTGGCTTTGCTACTTGAAGGTCTAGGTGTTGGGACTGAAACAAAAATAGAAGAGTACATCATTGGCCCTGCTAATGAGATCAATGGTGAAACTGATGCGAAAGAACATGTTAAATTATACGGGCCCGAGGAAGGTGTCTCGTGGATCGCCAAACCTGTCACCGCTGGATTCAGTAGTTTAGGGATGCTGTCCCGTAACGGAAGTTTGGAAAACCAATCCGTGCCTTTGATGGATCCACTTGTCACTCTATTTGGAAGTGTCCATGAGAACATGCATACAACGGGAAGCACACGCAGCTTGCTTTTTCCACACAGTGCAAGCATGGTGAGTGATGGAGAAAATCAGGGTAGAAATGAAAAGTGGGACGAAGAGGGCGACAAGGATGGCGAGGACTCTAATCCAGAAGCTTCTAGAACTGATTCTGATGACAATTTGCGAAGCCCGTTACTGTCACACCAACATTGAAGCATTGAAAAGGGCACCAGCCATTCTTCCATGTTCAGCAGTAGGCGCAATAGCAGCCTCGTAAATTCTGGGGAAGAAGGTGTTATGGGTATTGGTGGCGGATGGCAACTGGCATATAAATGGTCTGAGAAGATAGGTAAAGATGGTAGAAAGGAAGGAGGGCTTCAGAGGGTGTATTTGCACCAGGAAGGTACGATTGGTTCTCAGCAGCATTCAGTGACTTCCTCTGCTGGGTTTGACATTCCTGAAGATGAGTTTGTACAGGCTACTGCTCTGGTTAGCCAACCTGCTGTTTGTTCCAAGGACATACTGGGTCAAGCATCAGAAGGTCTAGCAGCTATTCACCCATCAGAAATTGCTGCTAAAGGGTCAAGGTGCGATGACCTTTTTGAACCAGGAGTTAAGCGTGCATTGATTGTTGGAGTAGGGCTTCAAATACTCCAACAGGTATAGCAGGGGATATTGCAATATGATTTGTTTATACGAGATTGTTCCTTGAAGAAAATTCTTCTCTTTCTGGATTTCAACGACCATTCTCTTTGAATTTCATATATAACTCTCCTAGTTGACTACTATGTTTGAGAGAAAACATCGGTTTTATTTGGCTATATCATTCGGCTGAAGAACGCTATTCAACAATAATCCTTCCCCTGCTCTGATGCATAACATTTTATCAATGCTGTTTTATCAAACGTAGATTATTAAATGTTACATCTTTTTTCTTATTATGCCTCGTGTAATCTTCTTGTTTCTACAGGTTGCTGGCATAAATGGTGTTCTCTACTACACACCCCAGATTCTTGAGCAAGCAGGGGTGGTAGTTCTTTTATCAAGTCTGGGATTGAGTTCAGCTTCTGCATCTTTCTTGATGAGTATCCTCACCACATTCTTGATGCTTCCTTGCATATTTCTTGCCATGAGACTAATGGATGTCTCTGGCAGAAGGTCAGTGTCTTCTACTTAAGAATTTTTGGCTTCGTTCATTTAGAAACTATCGAGCTCCTTATATTTCTAGTTGAGAGCCACTTCTGCCAACAGACTCTTTCGCTTCTTCCAGGTCCATTTTGCTGTACACCATTCCTATCTTGGTAGTATCGCTAGTTGTTTTTATCCTTGGCAGCGTTTTCAACATGGACTCGTCTTTGAAAGCAGTGATCTCTACTGGCAGTGTTATGATCTATTTGAGCTGTTTCGTCATGGGCTTCGGAGTAATTCCAAACATCCTTTGTGCTGAAATCTTCCCCACTCGCGTTCGTGGAATTTGCATCACAATATGTTCTCTGACATATTGGATTGGAAACATCACGATCACATATTCGCTTCCTGTTATGCTCAACTACCTTGGCCTGTCTGGTGTCTTCACGATCTATGCCATTGGATGCGCAGTTTCATGGATCTTTGTTTTCTTGAAGGTTCCTGAGACAAAGGGCATGCCCCTTGAAGTGATCACCGAGTTCTTCGCTGTGGGTTCCAAGAATGATTGACCTGAGCATCCTGCTAGAGTTCAGCTTTCACTGCTGTTTTAGTTCTGCTGGAATGGCTGCCCTGTTTTGGATAAAACAATTAGAAGTATGCTTGAAGGTGGAACAACGGCCACCGCCAAATACATTTCAGATCTGTCAATAAGCTTCCCCTCCTTTTTTTTGTCTGTCATTTTTTATGTTGGGAACTTGCTGGTGTTGTTTCAGCAGTGGCTGGTATGGAAGTCTAGCAGAGATGTATCGCAGGCACAGACAGTGTTTTATGATAGGAGAGGAAATCAAATTTCTGTAAAAGGCACTGCAGCAAACAAGAAAATTCTTGTTTTTCACATTTGTCACCTTAAAATTTCATGTGTTTTTTTTACGTAAAGAATAGACCCAGGTACTGTAAAATTCTTAAAAGAGTTTTGTTCTTGAGAAATTAAGATATTATGGTTTTCAAAATATATTTCAATATAGATAGATAGATAGATAAACTTAGCCTATGGCATGCTATTTTGCTCTAATTCTAACTTTTTTAGACTTAAATCAAAAGTAGTCGTGTTTTATGTTTCTCAAATCAAGATTTGCATAAAACCCTACAAAATTATTTTCTTGTAATTTGTTTTTATATGATTTCATTTAATCAAGATCACAAATAATTTCCTTTTTTTTGCTTCTGAAAAAACCTGATAATATTAATGAATCATCCCACTTAAAAGCTCAAGCTTATAGGTGAGGTCTCATAATATGATTATATTATATTTTATCACACCTCTTCGAGTGAAAGCTTTTTAAACTTGAAACTTGCACAGACCCATATTGTCTTGTGATTGGTTTTTTATCAAATAGAATGGGGTGGTGAGATTCGAACTCGTGACCGCTGGGTCAACAAGGTTATGATACCATGTTAAAAAACCATCAAACTTATAGGTGAGGTCCTATAATATGATTATATTATACCCTAACAGATAATATAAAATAGTTTAGAACTTTGCTTTGAAACCAACTAATATGGATCCATGAATCCATAGATAGTACAACTTACTTTCTTTCTTTTTCTTCTAAAAAAGCTATATTCAATCTTGTGATTGATTGAGTTTGACGTAAAAATAATTTGTATCAAAACATGAAGACTATAGAACTGAACTCCCACATAGTACCTATAAAGAAATGTGAACAAGAGGTATAAAAGACACCACAAAAATTGCTTAATTCTTTGATAAGTCAAAGCAATTCAATAAAGAACTAAATTAGGAGAATCCTTTCATAATCACACAATAAATTACTCTAAAACCAAAGTTTGTCCCAAAAAATCTAAATACAAAATAAATAATCTTATTTATAATAGGTAAACACATCCCGAAAAATATTAGCAAAATAATCAAGAATTCTAAATGAAATAAGAAAAAGAATAGTAAATCAACTAAAAAAATAAAACTAATGCAATTCATGCACTCGATAATCTTATCATAAAGTCTTGTTTAATCACTATAAGAGCTTAACCTTATATAATAACATACCTTTAAAATCATCTAAGACTTTCTTACCTTGATTTAATGGTCGGAGCGAAAACCATACTTCAATTATTAAAATTGTGCATTAGAGAATAGAATTCTTAAATCATCTCTAATGTTCTTAAATGAACAAAAGGAAATACAAGCTGTTGATTCGAATCAATAGTATTGAGTATTGAGTATGATTATTAGTATTTTTATTATTTTTCAAAAAAAAGGAATTTACCACTAATATGTATGAATTTACCACTAAATTTGAGCAAAACAAGGTACATTTTAGATTTCATTAACCTTAATGACATGGAGACATCTTTGTCTATTTTGATTTTATAGGATAAAGAGATCATCTGGATAGTGGTGATGAGATAAGTGGAGATGATTATCTCTAGCAGATGACTTTTTCTCTATCTTTATTTCTAGATAATGTTATTTCCAGATCGAATAATCGAAATGCTTTTGGAGCCGAAATGTATGTAAAGGTAGGGGAGGTTGGCCTCGTCGCTAAGCGAGAACTATACGGATGTGGAAGGCTGGTGGGCTAAGCAAGTGAGTTCTCTGTATCCTTCCATGTTTGACTCGCCAGTCGTTGCTTGCTTGAGTGCTTTGCAATTATGCTTCCGAGGAAAAAAGACATTGCTTATCCCTTCCAACCTCGATGTTCGAGATATTTACAATTAAAAATTCTTTCTTGAAGGATAACCTCGGATTCGTGGTGGATGCGAAGATGGCGAGCTTTCTGTGGGATAAAGAACAGTCACCCTTCTCCACCCTCTTTTGGATTTCACCACTTTCCAGCCTTTAAATTGGATAGAACGCATAAGATAAGTGCTAGGGCATCACTTTATGCTCTCTCTTTTTTGTTTTTTTTCCCCGTACCAGCTCGCTATTTTTGTGATGCGATTCCATACCCAGAAAGAAATACACAGTGAAATTGAGTTGGGGGTTTAAGAAGCCGGGATTCGAAATGGGAACAATTTATAGAGAAATCGCGAGCACTGCAAGAAATTAGAACGCAAAGAGAACAATGTTCAAACAAAAGATGCTGGATGATTGTACAGGAAAGAATCCTGATTAACGCTATAATTTGTGCAAAAGTGGAAGGTGGGTATCAAATGTCAATGACCCCTTGAAAGTTTTCTTGATAAAAAATGGATCTTCAAAAGCAAATGTGTGTAAAAACTTGACTTTGAAGGACCTCCATCTCCTTCATTGCAAGTGGAAGTCTCCATCTCCTTCATTGCTAGTGGAAGGTTAGATCCAGCCGCAAAGACAATGAAGAGGGTGATTGATTAATGAGTTGATGAGAGATTATTACAAAACTAGCTAGTGTTTATTCCAAGAACAGTAGAATCAAAACAGCATCTCATCAGCCCTGATACGGATGACAATGCTCAGGACCTAACCCGGAAATGGTTTGATCTCAATGGGGCGAAAACCAGCCATGATTAGAGATACGGAGAGAGATAAATTAGCCTTCAAATCCAAAAAAAAAATGTACAAATTGATATAGCACATTAAAATTAGCTGATACATACACACACAGCTTACGATCTGTAATTAATTCGGCTATGCTAAGCAGCTTCACAGTACAATCCAAAGCTGTTATCTCTGTTTCTCAAGGCAAGAAAGCGCCTGCATCATGGGCACGATTTATATTACCATTACTGGCATTGCCGTCTTCAATGGTGCTCAACTCAACCTCAGTGGGCTTTCCACCACCACACGAGGCAGAGGAGGTGGAGGCAGGAAAATGGCCACATTTCTGGCACCTAGGCACCACCAAAATCTGACGGCAAGAGGGGCAAGAGGAATGAGACCCGAGCCATCTGTCAATGCAAACAACATGGAACCCATGTCCACATTGAGGCAAAACCCTCACCTCATCTCCCTCGACAAACTCACCTAAGCAAATCGCACACTCTGTTGATCCAAAATTGGTGGTGGCGCCACCCCCTCCGGCAGAGTAGGTGAACCTGGGGAGAAGCTGGAGGTTCTTCTTCTTCACGCCCTTGTTAGCTTTTCCCTGAAGATGTGTCCCATTGGAGGCCCCACCGGTGACACGGCGGAGACAGGCACAACGAGCCGCCGCTACAAGGCCCACCACGCATATCAATGCACATAATAGAGATGCTAATATAACGACGAGGTCCGACTCCAGGTTCACAGCTTCTGGTGGCTCAGCCACCTGGGTGCTGAGTGTTCTGGTAAAGCGAGGCATGAATTTCTGAGGTGAAGCAAGAAATGGGTGGTTGAAGCAGAGCAAGAACCGGGATGTTGATGAAGTAGATTGAGATGGAGATATCAAAATTTGGATTCTTGGAAAAGGTTCTTGTTCTTATATACAAAAAGACGGGTGGGTTGGGGTTTTCAAGATATTTAATAAAGTTGGGTAGGCAGTTTCAGTTTCGATGGGGGAGGTGATGAAAAGGGGTGGGAGCAGCCATTTCATAGCCAGTGGAAGTAGGGGAAGATCCTCCTCACTCTATTATCATTATTATTTTTTATTATTATTATGGATAAGATACCCTCAGATTTCCCAGTTGGGACCAGTATGTTTCATTTTCAATTACAGTCAGTTGGTTGATATGATAATATCTTTTTAAGTTTTGGTACCCTTATTATAATAATAATAATAATAATAATAAATTGTCAAAATTAAAATTATTAAGCCTAGATCACGAATTTCTTTTTCTTTTTATGGTTTTAATAATTGGAATATTATTTAGACCAATTTTTTTTTACTGTAAACCCTTTCTTTGTCTACTCTTGTATTAGTTGTTTCTTCTTGTTCGCGTATTTAAGGAGTGTTTTTAAAATATTTTATATTCAAAAAAATTAGAATAATATTTTTTTAATTATATTTGATATCAATATATTAAAATGTCTAAAAATACAAAAAATAAGTTAAAAAAATTACAAAAAAAAACAGTATTGAAACACAGTGTAAATCAGTAACAATCAGTCTTCTTCTTCTTCTTCTTCTTCTTCTTCAAGTTCTATTATTTTTATTTTAAAACGAAGAATTTAATCGAAATTATAACGCATTAACAGCCTGGCGGGGATCATGATCTTTATTCAAAGAAAAAGGGGGTGGGGAAGGTGGGGAGAAAGTCGTAAAGATTACTCATGCAATTCTCCATTCACAGTGATCTTGTGAAGGAATTATCAGCAAATCCCAATAAAACCAAATGTGCCTGTCATTATATCCTACTGTCATCTGTGTAATGATTTACATGTTTACTGAATTTATATAATATTTAACAGGTTTGGAGATTAATTGTAGTACACGCAAAAAGACCTGAATAACTCGGTTAAAAAAAAACTTGTTTACTTTGTGTATTTTAGCATGATGTGTTACTCATTCACGTAGGTTTCATATTCAGATAATTATTGCTTTTTAAAGTATTTTTTAATTGAATATGCATTAAAAAATATTTTTATTTTTTTTTTAAATATCAACCCAACAAAAAAGAAAAAAAACACTTTTTCATCAAAAAAAAAAAGGAGAGTTGCTTCAGTGTCTGATGGAGGCACATATGTAACTACCCCGGCAAACATGAATTGTATTTGTCTCCTTAAATTGGTTATGGCAGTTGCACTATGATATATCAAAATGCAATCAGTTTCAATTAATGACATTGCAAGAAAACCACCATACGCATGCATGTCGCCAGGATAAGGTTCAGTGAGTTCTTATCAAAACTTCAAGGCTTTTGACAAAAATAACCTTGTTACTTATATGCAACGACCAGCATACATGGACTCTCTCACATTGTAAGAAGAAACTTTTTTTTTTTTTGAAAATACGATAATAAACGTGAATCAAAATGTATGATGCGATCTTACAGAGTTTGCAATTTATATAATAAATTTTTAATTTGAATTAAAATATGTATTTTTTATAAAAGCCTGAACAATCATGACTCTACTTGTTCACCTAAATACATAAAATATATTAAAAAAAATACATAGTTTTCTCGTATCCAATACAAAAATCTTACTACATGTGTTCCGAAATGGTTTCATGGTATCTAGATGGATATACATGAGTTCTTCTTCTGATGGCTTGATTTAAGAAAGAGAGATGGATATTAAGCTCAGAGTTTGATAGGGATGCATGGGACCTAATTGTGTGACATGACCAATACAATCTTGACAGGTCACTGATGCCACAAGATTTTGACAGGTAGCAACTAGCTTTATAAATAGAAATAGCATCTACAGTTGCGTCTGTGGAAGGTAAAAGCTGACGACTTTAAAATATATTTTATATAAATATATTAAAATATTATTTTTTATCTTTTTTTTTAAAAAATTAATATTATAAAAATAATCTAAAAACATACCAAATAATTTAAAAAACAAACTATTGAAACGTATTATAAACAGCTGTTTCATGTCAGGCACGCTTTTCGATTTAAATACTATGGGACGGTACCTTTGAAAACAGGTGCACGAATCATTTTTTTCATGTATATAAAAGATATTAAGAAGTGAAGTAGTGTTTGTATTTTAAAATATTTTTTTTAAAACATATCACCAAATTAATTGAAAATATTAAAAACATCAATTTAAAATATATATATCTTTTTTCAAAATCATCTTTAAAATGCAAAAATAAATGTGCTATTATAAATAACTTAAATATCACGTTTTTCTATGTTTTAAGAAATTGGGGGCAAAAACTAAATCATTTATTTGTTTCTGTTTATATTTAAAGTTAAAATTTGGCCGAATTTTGCAAGACCATATAAAATGATTTTAAAAAACATTAATTGTAGTTGTTTATTAGATTTTTTTTTGCTAGGTATATATTACTACCAATTTTTAACTATAAATTCCAAGAATAAAATCCAATCGTACCCATTTCAACCTATTAATCTCAATGTGATTCTAACATCTATCAAACTAATTGTATATTTGGTACTGGGATATTTTTATGGTTGTGATTTTTACACAAAAAAATAAAAAATATATATATATATATATTTAATTAAAGTAATGTGAGGTAAAAAAGATTATGCAAAAATATATGAGAAACAAGTTATTTTATTTTTCATAAAATTAAGATTTGAAATGTAATTACATGTGGAGTCTAATACAAGAATAAAAAAGCTATAAATAACCACATGTATTTTCTATATAGTTAGGAAGAAAAAAAACTGTCATGTTCTAATTATTGTTGATGGATAATAATGAAGGTAAGGAAAAGAAAATGCGGTTCAATGGCTCTTTTGATTCGAGGGATGGATGGGGCACACATCCAACCTGTGAGTCCAGCCTCAGGTTTCTTCAGACAGTTTCAGAAGCACCACGCGCAGCAGCATAGCTCGGACATTTTGTCGAGCGTGGTATAATATTTGTACATAGCAAAACCATGGGCCAACAGTTTTTTTTTTAAATTTTTTTTTTTTAAAAAAACTGCGAGCATACGTAGCTATTTGGGCCCCGGAGTGGCGATAGCCTCCTTATGTACCATGGGCCTCCGCCCCTGACCATGTGGGTCTCCAGCTTGTGATCCCAAGGCTTTTTTATGGACTTGGGCTGAACATAGGTTCTCGCAAGGAGTAAAGCTTCTTCTAACTCTAGGCTTAGTGACTATATACACGTGGGCTTAACTCGGTTACTCTTTTGTTTTGTTTTGACTGCCTCTTTCATCGGGGTTCTACAAGGATAATATATATGAATTTTCAACATTTTTTACATGAAAAATAGAACATAAAAATAGAAAACATTATGTAAACATCTAATGAAATAAATTAAAATTTTAATAGATAAATTAAAATGAAAATAAAATTTTAAGAGCCAAATATAGACTAGGATATATGACCTTGCAACTTGGATCTTAGACATGGTTGTGTTTAACGATTTTTTTCAAAAACTATTTTTTTAGTTAAATGTTAATAAAAATAGACAAACATGAAATTGATTAAATAAAATAAGAGGCAAAAGAAATATTATGTAAGTTCACACATTTTAAAATATTATCTGAAAATAGATTTCCTAAACATGTAGCCTTTTCCATCATGGTTTTTTTTTTCTTATGAGAATACTAGTTGTAAATAAAAAAAGCCTATGAAAACAAATACGGTCAAACCGGTAGTTTGGTGATTTTTTTCTTTTTTTATTTTAAAAATCGACAATTTGGTGTTTTTAAATCATTTTGATGTGCTGATGTCAAAAATAATATTTAAAAAATAAAAAAAATTATTTTGTTACATTTTGGCATGAAAAACATTTTCAAAAACTAGCGTAACCGCACTCACAACATGCAATCAAGAATAATATGTGTCAAAATATAATAAAAAAACCATTGACAATAATTAAATATATATCTGAAAAAGTCGAGAGAATTAAGATATGTGATCTCACAACACAAATTATTTATCCGATTGTGTACAATGACTATATTTATAAAAATTATCATTTTTTATTTAATAAAATGATAATTGAAATATACAGATATATAAAATGGAATGAATAAAATAAAATAAAATAAAAATATCTTGCAAGGTTGCCCTTATTAGAACTTATTAGAAATACTATAACGAAAATAATAATTTTATACCTAATAATAAGTTTCAACTCTATATAACATAAAAAAAATTAAGAAGAAATAACTCTTCAAAAATTAAACATAAATAAAATAATAAAAAGACAACCACTATTTAAAAAAAAGTTAAAATACAAAAAATTAAGAAACAACTAGAAGATATGTATAATATTAAAAATATATTTAAAAAAAAGCATGATTTTTATATGAAAAATTACAATAATAAATAAATAAAGATGTCACACAGTGCAAGTATAGGAATGGTTTGAGTGCAGGCCTGCAAGCGAAGACCTACCAAGTCATCCGCCACCCCATTTATTAACCTCTATCTCATTTTTCAAACGAGTAACTAATTAAGGGCTAGAAAGACAAATATTCTTTGACTCATTACTTGCAAACGAATTTGAAACAGAGACTGCCGGCTAGAAACATAATCGAGGGAGTAATTTTCAGGTGCTACGATTGATTTTTTTTAGGATTGAGATAAGATCTGACTTGGGGATAGTTGACCTATATGAAGGTGACCTCCACATAGCTACGAAGGTGTCATTAAAAAATGGTTTACGTGGAATATAATTTATAGGAAGACATTATAAAGTAACATGTGAAAGCTGACCGGCCAAAACCAAGATCCCATACATAGGAGGTAAGGTCGTCATCTTTGTGATTAAAACGATTAAATCGATAGAGAGCTGGGAAGAAATATAGTCTCTACGTTATCTCCTGTTTAAATTAAGAAACCGAAGAAGTGAATAGATAGTAGAGAGAGAGAGAGCATATTTACAGTCTTCCCTTCAATAAATAAATAAATAAAACCCTATTGGTTAAGTGGTTGTTTATGTAATTGTTCTGAAACCATTAACGAGGTTAATTCAAGGGATGTTAAGATAAGAACGTATGAACAACATACCTGGTTCACAGGACCATGTCAAAGTAATCGTCAACTCGATGTGTTTCTTGTCCAAGAAATTTGAGTTACGCCCATTACAATTCGTCTTACCAATAATTTGAGCTAACTTTCCACGCTCCAGCTATGATTTTATTCCTTCGGTCTTTCAATCGATGTATATTTTATATATAATAATTAAAAAAAGTCATGAATCGCTATAGTACAATGAATTTTTAATTTGAAAGACAAAATAACATTTTCACGGATTGATTTGATGTTCTCTAATTGACTAGAGTTGAATCGTTTTTTATTTAATGACCAAAAGATAAATTAGTTATCATTGATAATAAAGATGAGCAATCATTAAATTACCATAACGAGGGAAGGGGGGGAAAGTGAGCAAACTCACTTTATCGATGCCATTCCATTAACGAAGTCGTGTAACATCGTATCTATTGAGTCCTCCACGATTTGTAATGGATTTGATAGTCGTCATGAAAAGACTGGCTTTGATAAATCTAAATTATAATTCCTTGCAATTGCCAAGGAATTATCTCAACTAAACTCATAGATGAAACTCCAAAATATGATTTATATTATTTTTTAAAACACACATTCAAGTAAAAAAAATTTGAACTTGAAACTTGTACAGGTTCACACTATTTTATGCTTGATTTTTATCAAATAGAATAAGAATGGTGAGATTCAAACTCGTGAACGATTAAATAGATTAAACTGTTTGGTGAGGTCCTAGAATACAAATAATATTATTCTCTAACACACACCGAAAATGAAAGTTTTTTTGGATTTTAAACTTGCATACAATTTTGTATTATCTTGTACTTCATTTTTATCAAATAAAATGAAAGTGATGAGAATCGAACTCGTGAATGCTGGTTCAACAAGTCTCTAATACCATGTCAAGGAACCATCTTACCTAAGAATTTAAGCTTATAAACGAAGCCATAAAATATAAATTGTATTATTCTCTAACCTTTCTAAAGTTTTAAATTCGATCGTTTAATCAATTATCCGAGAATAGCAATAAAAAGAAACGGGCAACGGGCTATCATCGAACTTTTGTATAAATCTTGAGTGCCGAAACTATTTATTTAACTATCCATTAGGGTTAACCATTGCTGTGTCTGCCACACAAACTCCTACAATGTAAACGCAATTTCAAAGTGCCAAGACAAAATGTGAAGAGGATGGTAGGATGATTTGATTTATTTTTCATTGGTGACAAAAAGACATGACTTTGTGATTATGACATTAGTTGACTTCCACTTAACCCCCGCAATGGCTGACTCCATTTTCTAATAAAACGATAGTCCCGAAATTCTACCAAACTCCAATTGATAATACTGTTTCTATTCCAAATCAGCTATTTAAATAATTGAAGACCTTAGAAGTAGGATTTGATTCCTAAAAATCGACATTTGTAAGCAAATCTAATTCTCAAATTATAAATTTCCATGAGTCCCACAAGATAAATGACACTTCACGCTCGGGATTCAACTCTTTTTTTCTGTTTAAATTAATCATAAATTAAGTATACATTACCCAAAAAAATATATATTACCACAGTTATAATAATAAAAGCATATTTGGTAGCGTAATTGATTTTACTTTCAAAATACTTTACACTTAAAAAATATATTAATACAATTATAATACCAAATGCATATTTGCATGCAATGACCACCATTCATAGGATGGCTTTGGGGGATCGTTGATTGCCTTGATTTGATTAATTTTCTTGGTATAAACCACGCGGTATCCCAGACGCTGGTCTAGACTAATCCACGTTTGTACCGGATGAGCACTGAAGAGGTGAAAGTGCTCTCCAAATAGCTGGCTCTATACAAGAGGAGGGGTCGAACCCTTGACCTCTCTTAAGGGACGAGAGTGCCCTCACCACTCACGCTAAGACCCCTTGGGTGCCTTGATTTGATTGATCACAAGTAGAGTTTGGGTAATTATATGTAATTTAATTGAGCACTTAAAAACATTAGAAGACATGTTTGAAAAGAAATGGTTTGCGTGCAGTGCATATATATGATTATATTATAATTATTTTCTGATTATTTTTGAGGAACTCGTAATCATAGGACTTTGTCCAAATCATTAATTGAGCTTCCCCGCACCCTCACATGTATTTTACTTCCTCCGACCTTTTGCCTAGCTTTGACTACAATGATAAAGTAGCATTTGAGTCAACATTTAACATAATTTGCTGCTCACAAGTAATCCATATGTTAACATTTATGGTTACAATCCCAGCTAGGAGAATTGATCTAGTCTTGGAAGCAATTTAGTCCTCACTCTATATGATTTACATTTTTTTTGGATATCTCTGTGTGGAGAACAGGGGAACCCACACCTCCAAAAACATAGTTTGTGAGTTCAGGTGAGTGATTAAAACTTCTGGTTGTCCTAGACTCTTATATAAAAAGGCTTGCAAGAATTGATCCTGGAGCTGCGCTAGCAGACCCCAAGCACTAGCCACTGCACCACCCCTCAAGAACTCTATATGATTTACATGTTAGATGTTTTGAGGGTTATTTATTTTTTTTACTTTACTTTTATTTTTATTTTCCAATTGCTTTTATTTGCTAATATAAATTATATATTTTTTAAAAAATATTTTAAATATCAACCTCAACTTGCATTTCCAATCAATCGTCACAATAAGTGGTAGTTGCTCTTAACGCGTACCTTTTCAACAATAACTCTCCGACGCGTTCGACGGAAAAGTTTGAAGGAAGAAGACACAGGCAATGTCCACGATCTCAACATTAATTGGATTATATTTATTAATTTATTTATTTACATTTGGGTTACGGCCGAGTATTTAAATTTAACTGCTGTAAATCCTAATGATTCCTCGTCTATATAAACGAAGCTAATTAAGATGGTTGGGATTCACAAGCAACGAGGTTTCAGGCAGGAGATCATCTAGCTACAAGAAGCAATGTTTTTCCTCACCTTCAACTATTTCATGGTGCTCCTCCTTACTGCTGCGGCATTTCTTTTACGACAGTATTATCTCTTCCATGCAGGTTAGTTCTTTGAGATCCATTCGTTGACCTGCATGCATATAAACTTCTTTCTCAATCATCACGAAAAGAAGATGAAGAAGAAGAAGATTTTAGTGGGATTTTAATACAAGGATGGGATTTTAGTGGTCTCAGGAAGACTTTTCTGATAAATAAGCTGCACCCCTTTTAATTTTGTTTTCCAAACCTTCATTTTGGTAAAAAATCTGGTATCATTGACGGCTTTAATTTGCAGATCGAGTGAGCAGGAGGGGAAAAGGAAATGGGAAGCAGGAGGCTCCTCCTCCAGCTCCTGAGGCTGAAAAAACCAGGCGAGCTTTTCCACCTCTCTACTTGCCTCTAGGACTCAATCACTTTTAACTAGTTCGCATCATCATGTTATTACATATTGCTTACAACACAAGCAAATGTATTAGATATCCGATCATAAATAAAAGATGCGTGTTCGCCGCCTGATTCAATTTTCTCCCCTCTTTCTTTTGTTCCGTGATTTTCTTATCCTCTCCCTGTGTATTTTTCGATACATATCCGTGTGTGTGTGTGTGTGTGTGTGTGTGGAGTCCTGCAGGTTTAACAGTCATGGATAGATATCTAAAATATGGGGTTCCTCTTATCCTCAATTCCTCTTCCATAGACAAGAGTTTCGTTTGAATGCTCCATCCCTTCCATAATAATTGCATTAAAAGATAAACCATTGACGGAAAACGCCAATTGATGAACCTGGCCGCGGTCCGGTGATGATCAAGGGAGGCTTAAACTTATCCTGAACAGCTCTTATTGCCATCCCCATTTCAAAATCCTCCCAGCAGCTCTTAGTGGTAGATCCTATATTTCTCTTCAGTGATTCGAGATCTTTTAAGGAACACAGTACTAAACATATAACCCCTCTTCGACCAACACCTTGAGTCTACAGCAAGGAGTGGTAAGGATAAGAATTGGAGTGGCAAGGCATGCAGTTGACCAAGATGTGTTTTTTGTTCTGAGAGTGGTTAGAGATTGAAAACAAATTTATTGGAGTTTCTAAAATAGTTTTGTAGGTGTTTTCAAGTAAAAACAAGTTGAGAAATGAGTTTTTTACGTAATTAAAAACTTAAATCATGTTCTTACAATCAATCATAAGAGATAATAATTAACGACATGTCATTTGTGGATATGGTTAATTAAAAAAATAATATCTGAGTTAATGATAGGTTCTCTGTTAAAAAAATATACATTTAAAAAAAAACTCACATCTAGGCACACATGCATAGGTTTTAGAGCTCTTTACACGACGTTTCAGTTATCGTGCTGCAGAAATTTGAATTTATTTTTATTTTTTTTATTAAAATAAATATGTTTCGATGTTTATAAATCATTTTGATGCGTTAATGTCAAAAATAATTTTTAAAAAATAAAAAATAAATCATTTTAATGTATTTCAACATGAAAAACACTTTGAAAAGCTACCGCAACCCCAAACAAGTGCTTAGTTTTCTAGGCCTAGCAATCTCTATTTTTTAGTTTTTCAATTAAAACCCTCTCCTTTATTTTATTTTTAAATTATTTAGATTAGATATTTTTAAAATCATAGTAAATCTTTTAGAGGATTCTTGTAATTTCATAATAACTTGTGTAAATCAAAGTCCTGGGAGAATGAAATATATCAACTAATTGATATATTATTTAGGGTCTATTTGAAAAGAGCTATTGCGGTTGTTTTTTAAAATAATTTTCATTTACAAATACATCAAAATAATATTTTTTTATTTAAAAAAAAATTATTTTTAACATTAATATATTAAAATGATTTAAAAACACCAAACAAATTCATTTAAAAAAAAATCAAATACTAAGAAAACAGTGATACAACCACCCTCCCTAACAACCTCTTACAGTTCAAATTCAAATCAGGACTGAAACAAATTATTTAATCAAGGTTAGCTTATTATAATTTTTCTCTAAAATAGCTTCTCATTTTAAAATTTAATTATTTTTTATATATTTTTTAAAATTTTATTGGTTAATATATTTTCAAATTATCATATTAAAAGAATACATCGTCATTAATTATTTAACAGATTTTATGTTGTGTAAACAACATACCATACATTATTTATATTTGAAATTACTAGTTTAAGCTAAGTAAAACAAAGAAGAAAATAACACATATATGATCAATTAAATAAATATACAAAAAAGAATAGCTCTTGAATTTCACTACCCGAACCTACAATTTCCCCACAGAAATTGATGTGCATGAGAATGATTCATCAGTTTATGCAAACTATGGATCTTTTGGAGGGGCAGGCTTGACAAAAGAGAAATCGTCTTCATTTCTTGCTTCTTGCTCCGCATGTTGTGGTTCGTTGACTTCATCTCCATGAACATCATCAGAATCATCATCCACTCTGACGATAAAGCTGGTAGCTGCTGTTGTGGGTGACAATGCCTCAGCTTCTAAATCGGAAGCTTCTTCTCCATCATAGGTGTATGCCGACCGGGTCGAGTGTCCGGTTGTTTTGAAACGTTGCAGTGTGTGTGAGTTAGAGACAGTAGACACACTCGGGCTCGCACTTCCCAGAGTCCGAGTAGGAGTCTTTCCTCCTTTACCATGCCTCTTCTTCACAGCCATGTGCCATTTCTTAAGAGCTTTGGACGTCTGTTCGTCGAAGACTGATCTCTTCATCCGTGAACCCATCTGAGAGGTGGCCGATGATAAAATTAGTCTCCAAGAAACCATCGAAAACTTTGAGAAATAAGCGTTACAAAGTTTATTAATGAATAACGATATAGGTTTTCAGGGGATGAAAGCATTTTAGTTTCAGGTTCTGCATGGTATTGAAGCAGACACCATCGTTTCTAGTGATGGGGACATGATTTGTTGGTTGATCAAACGCTTGCTTTGGGAACAAATAAACAATTTGAAATCAGAAGTTTTTTTTGCAAGATTTTACTTGATTATGTCTGTTCCATCTCGAGCTTCTAAAGATACCAGAGGGAGTTGAAAGTACCTGAGTTACAAGGGCATACAGAGGAAGTGTGCTGTAGCTGCACAGAAATAGAGCTCCAACCCTGCAAGGCCATGAAAATTTAGTCTATCAGTTCAATTTAAAATAAAGACTAATGTCCAATCATAGTCTTTTTCAGGCTGAAATCGGGTGACTGATAATGATGTCGTCTGTAACATGTCTGTAATGGATTTATCACAGGAAATTGGGGGGGGGGGGACAAAAAGCTTACCCCAAAGCAATTTTGGCTATAACAATATTGAAATTTTCATGGAAGCAAGAATTCAACCCAAATGAATACTGCATATGTAAACAACATACATGTTAGGCAAAGGATATGAGGAGTAAAGAACAGGAGCAGACAATACATTACTGCATAACAGAGCTTCTGAAAGAGTGAATTACCCAAATCCACAGGAAATATGTTATCTGGAATGCATTCTGCACTCACCATGAAATAGAGAAAATGGCAATTAGCATACTTAAGTTAATGGCTATGAATAAAGCAGAGAATCTTGATAATCAAAGAATCTTAAGCTAAGAATTCCGTTGTAATTATAGGTAATGTAAGGTTTAGTATCTGTAGAGGACGCCATGCAGTACCTGAAATAAAGCAAAGTGGATAAGATGAAGAAGTAACTGAGGTCGACCAAACCAAAAATATTTGTCTGAGCCTTGCACAAGTGGCATCCCTTGGACTACAGCGTGTCTGTCCGTGATTTCAAGAGCCATCTTCATCATAATGCCCTGTAGTTTTGTCCCAACTGCTAGGATAATCTGCAAAAATGAATGATCAGATCAGTGATGTTTCCAGTCAATCTGGAAAATTAATCACTGAGAATAGATTTCTTACAATCACAGGTATTACTGAAGCCCAGAACATAGATTGCCATCCTGAAAGGGACACAGCACATCAACATATTAAACTGTCCTCAAATACAACTTGTAAGTGCTTTATGCTCTAAAAACTTCCAAAGGAGATAAACTTACCATTAACATTAAGGAGCAAGAAAATAACAAAGGATGCCCACAGAATAGGACTGCCAAAACATCAAAATAAATCAAGATATATAAATATTTGAAATCTTGTGAAAAAACAAAGGAGATAACATTGAAGAGAGATGAAGTTGAACCATTACCTTACTCCCACAACTAACTTGAAGTCATCTTCCAATGACCGCTTGATGTACTTACGGAAGTCAAACTTACTTCCAGGAGCTAAATGGACCTACATAAATATGGCAGTGTCAAAAATAAAGTGGTAATCCAGCACTTGAGAAATGAAATCTGTGTTTATGAAGATTACTGTGATAAATCCATTGCGCAATGTCATGTAGTCAGACTTGCTGACAGACCTGAAAAATTGTTGAAAGAAGCATACCTGCAATAGATACAAAGTTAGATCATACTTTTCTTCTGAGCACACCAAACATACATACATGCATGCATGCATGTAGAACTTGTGATGGTTAAGTGATATATTTCTTACAATGTAAAAGAAGAACGGAATTCTACTCCAGAAACCGGTGTGTGCTCTCACAAAAGATGTTTCGTGAGTAAGCCTGAATCTTGAAGGATCTGTGCGTAAGATAATATACAATTGAGCATACAAACCCAGATAAACAAATATGATGTTTGGGTGTGATGAAGAAAAGTTAAAGCTAGAATATAAAGGTGGAATATGGCCTTTAAGATAAGACTGCGTACCATGTGAGAACTCATAATCATGGGACAAAGTCTCCAGCTCCCACCGCTTCCAGGCACGACTCTGTAAAAAGTAAGTAATCACTACTGGCTAAGAATTTGACTTGGTACATCACATTATAGGTCAGGGGAAAGATAGTTTGTCAACTGGCTTGTCTACCTAGATTTAGACAATTAATTTATTTTTTCTAGTTTATTCATTGCTATAGATCTTATTTTCCAGTAATGCACATAACCAATTCAGGCAATTAGATGTGTGTAAATACCACAACAAAACAAATGTATTATAAAAAGAACATTTCCATACCTTCAGTCTCCCAAGTGTCATAGTAATAACACTAAATATCACATGAAAAATTGCTAGAAAGAATATGAGGATGTGTAACTCATGCAATCCTTCAACAGATATAAGCTGTTCATACCCCTGCAGGAAAAAAAATCAGAATGGTTATCATTTTGAGCAAGACATGTTTCAATGTTATTTTCTCATACGGTGAAAAAGAGGGATTTTAGGATCCTGCCAGATCAATGTGAGTAAATTAAATCTAGAAAAAAAATCAATTACTCAAAAGCAAGCAGCACCAGGAAAATTACAGAATGATGGCACTAACTAGTGGAATGATTATCTAGTTACAACACTTAAAATATTGTTCAAAATCATGAAGTAATGGTTTCTTCAAATATTTCATAAAAGGAAAAGAGGATCTTTAGACTTGGATAAACAGCGGTTTCTATTCTCACAACTTATCATGCAGCTCCCTTTAAATGTTAGATAACATTAAATGTCAATACCCAGGAACTAATATCCTTTAGCAGCCAGCAGTTTCTTCTGTTGCTGTAGATTTGTTCAAGATCCCACAATAGCATGTATATTGTTTTTAATCAAACTTGGCATGTTCTAAGATCACTAGTTACAGAAAGCCTATTCAAAGTTAGTTCTGAACTATACCCAAGAGCATCAATCATCAATCCCATTAAACACTAGAATGTGTCGCTTCGATCATCTTTCCCCCACATTTTCTACGTAATCTGTTCCTTCAATGTTAGTTCTGAAATGGCATGCCCTCAATTGTGAATCTCAAAATGCACTAGATTCCATTAATTTCTGGATATCTTATTGCAGAATCAAAATGCATTTCACGTTCCACATCCATTACTCTCAACATCAGAAAAACTCTATCTCATTCCAAAAAACATGTGTCTAATTTGGCATGCCTCTGGCAGGGTTTTTCTTTTTCATTTTTCTGGTGGCACTTCTAATAATGCAACTAAAGTAGGTGGGCCTCTTGCAAACACATATAAAAACATCAAATATCATATAATTGATGCTTTGGCACGCCAACACCTCCTCCCCCACCATCCACTATCCAAAAGATATTATTTAGAGAGCATTCTCTTACTTGTGGTTCCAGTAAAATGATGCTTTAACTAGTTGTCATTCAAAAACTTTCTAACCTTTCGTTTATACAAGATTATTACTGATACATTTACAGCACACATAACTTGTATGCTAGTCATGACAGAAACTTTCATCAATAGTCTACCACTTGCACATTTACCTATAGCAATAAAAATAAAATCTTACATTATCAACCAAGAATAACAAGTTTTGCAGAGTATACACTTACATCTTTGCATTTCGCTGTACTCTCAGCTTCAGCTAGAAATCTATGATCAAACCATAAAAGTGACCTGCGACGTTCCCCATCGGTGCTACTACTTTTTTCACTGCCTTGTTTCTTACAAGGCAACATGGTGCCTGCAACATCTTGGGGAACACAGATTTTTGCAAAATAAGTCTGCCCAAAAGTCAGGATCAGTGATATGAACCCTAGAATCATCAGCTCTGCAATAACCATTCCAAACTCAGAATTTCCTCATAACAATCCCACTAAAGGAGTACATAAAAAAAGTGAAGGCTAAAGGAGAGAATCATGAACATTAGTATTAGTAAATAAAGCCTAGTTCTTTACCAGCCTTAACCTTCTCCAGGGCTTCAAACAAAGCTTTCTTGTGCTTTTCTGTAAACCACTGAATTGAAAAGAAAAGAAAAGAAAAAGGGAAGAAAATCACCGGGTTAGGAATTAAAGACTGAAATTAAAAAAAAAAATCATAAGTTTGACAGAAAAACAATTATTAAAGAAAACAGACATAGCAGTAAAGGTTTAAACCCCCCGACAGCAACAATGAAGAAGAATTGTGGCGAATTTAAGAAGCAGGTAGCTAAAGAATTTGGTGGTGTTAGTATCCAACAAATGAGCTAAGAAGAAGGCAAAACAGCAGAAGAACATCCAAGTAACTCATAAAAAATAAAGACACCATTTACACACACAATAAAGAAAACTTACTGTTCCAACTTTGTGAAGAATTTTTTCCAAGAGAATAGAAATGATGATTATAACTGCACAAACGCTAGCAACAGCCCATGTTGGTGTTTCATCAAGCTTCTTCGTTGTGCTACTACTTTCACTTGATGCCCCGACCACCACAACGCCTCCGTAAACAGTCCATAAGGACAGGCCGAGCAACACTTTCATTTTCCGACCAAAACAGTGGAAAGAGATGGAAGCAGAGCAGAGAAACGATTGAAAAAGCCAAATGAAAATGAAAGCTCTCGCCGAAAGAGAGAGCATCTATATATACAGCTAAAGAGCTTTGGATCAAGAGAGATTCAGCGCAGCCAGGGCAATTCAAAGAAACACGGTTTCATTTACCATGGCTGTTATTAAAGAACCTAAACAAAACAACTGCTGACAATCCTCTTGAGCGAGCAGTATTATATTTTATTTACTGCCTTTTTGTTTTATTTACCCAGAAGCCGCCTGATGTCACTTCAAAAATAAAAATAAATATAAAAATATTGCCCTCCTTAAAAACAAACACCATGGTAGAGTCAATGACTTCTGTATTAAAAAAATAGATAACGTCAAAGTAAATTTGGGGTAAAAAAGGGAATTAACATCAATATTCATTACAGACAAATTCGATCCATATAAAACAAAATCGGTTTGTGTAATATTTAATTTAAAAGTGATAACAGTAATTGTGTTTAATTATGAGAATAGCTATTCCGTATGTATGTATCAGCATTAATTATTTTCCTTACAGGATCCTAATCTATTTCCATTAAAATTAATAAATTATTTGTTGCTGTTTTCTGCCAGGATTCAGACCACCCACCTTCGAAGAAGAAAACATAAAGGTGAGGAGACTGCTTAAATTAGGTACAGCAAACGTGTGTCGGGTGTCAACGAGGAATCCGCCATTGATGGTGGGATGCTATACAAGTTTACGTCGAATTGTGGTTTGAATTTTGGAGGATCGATATTTGATGACGACGCTTTCTCATTGTATTTCTTACAAAAATAAGTAAATTAATATTTTAAATTATTTTAATATGATTTGATGCCAAAGATAAATTTTCTAATATAAAAAAATATCATTGATGGATTTTTAATCAAAAAATAATTTTAATCACACTTTCAACAAATATATGTTAGTTGTTTCTTTTTAAGATTAAAATATAAAATAATTTAAAAGCATCAAAAAAATATAACATAAAACATTATAATTAAGTTTAAAAATATTTATAATATAAAAACAGGCATCAAAATGGTGGCTTGTACTGTTATACATCATGCTTTTAGGTTCAATTCCACTCCATTTATTGACCCGGGAGAGGGGTGTCTCTTGTGCGTGAATGAATCAACCAGCCCAAATGGATGACCACGTCTATAATTAAAGCATGTAATGATTCTATCTTAAGAATTAATTAGCTTACCATCCTTGATTTTTCAAAGAAGATTTGTTAGAATTAAATAATGACTTGGAATAATGATTTTTTTTCTCTTTTAAATATAATATCAATAAGGATGGATAGCTTGTCCAAGATGCGATTGGAAAATTTTAATTTCAATTTGCAAAAGCTACTGTGAAGATATGCACCATTAAAATAGGTTGAGTGTTTTTTATTAATTTTTTTATTTCTCTCATAGTATATAATTGTTTTTTATTAATTTATATAATTGTTTTTTAAAGTGTTTTTTCGTTCAGAAATACATCAAAATAATATTTTTTATTTTTTTAAAAAAATATTTTTATATAACCACATGAAAATAATTTTAAAATATCAAAAAATTGAAATAAAAATAAAAGTAAAAAAAATCAAATTTTTAAAAAATATTTTTAGAACAAAATGTCAAATCAAACATGTTCACGGGTTTTTTCATAGCACCGTGGTCCAACACAAAATGGATTTATTTTAATTTTATTTTTTTAATTAAAGCAATATAATGATTTTTTTATCGTAAATTATGGGGCATGTGTAGAATTCAGGACAATAATTGATGTACTCATAATGAATAAAGGCTGGGCATGCATAGGGTCTCTTATTTTGACTTGCTCTTCTGGGTGGTCCACGTCTCCTGACACTTTATTGTTGTTTTGAAGACTCTGTCAATTTGCTGAGCTGGCTCTTCTTATGATTCAAACTTTATATTCTACAATAATGGGAAGATTATCTTATCATAAAAAACCATGCAACAAATCAGCAAACAACCACTTAAAATCATAAACAACTAACCTCAAAATTTGCACGAATAATAGAAAGGATACTACGCATACTTGGGAGCAAAAGTTGACAATCAACAGGGAAGAGCTTCACAAAACCACATTGAAAGAATTAGAAAGAATTATTTAACAGATTGCAAATAAAAATGAAAAGAAAAGAAGGGAAGAAAAGAAAAAACCAGTTGAAACCAGAGGGAAGAAAAGCTTGCAGATAAAAGAGAACAAAAACAAAAAAAAAAACTAATATATAGAACATAACTGAACAAAAAAAGGCTGAAGAATGTTTGCGTAGTCTACTGCAGGCATCGCCCAAGACAGAAAAGGTCAAAATAAGAGCATGTTATCTAGCCAAAGTCACACAGAAATGCATTAAATGTGAAATGACAATACACAAAACCATTAATTAAAGTAATGTAACTATAGTGCAATGGTAAAAACCACACGAAATGAAATCGCATGCAGAACACAACAATTATGAGCTGATTCAACCTGAAACCGAGAGCAACAAAGGAAGAAGCATTCAACCCAAAATCAAACCGAGAGCAAACCGAGACAATTGAAGACCAAATTGAACTGTAAGGAGAAAATTGAAGACCCAATTGAACCCTAAGCCAATTAAACCAATAACCCACTCCCCAACATATACAATTCACAAAACTGAAGCGACCCTAATCCAAACCAGCGAAAATGCCCAAAACCAACCAACCAACCAAAAAAATGAAAAAACAAACTAATTGCAACCCAATAAAACCAACAAACGAACACCCAACCCAGATGAAGTACAAATCGAAAGAGAAGATGCAAGAAAAATGCAAAGAAACCGAATCCATTAACGCAATCAAAGCACAAAGGAAAATGAAAAAATCAACGCAAGACAGTGGTTGGAATCTTACCTCGCTGAGACGCCAACCCAAGAAACGAACCGAGACAACGAAACAATAGCACACCGCCTCAGATCGACCCAAAATGAGCCTATCGACCCCCGCAAACGACCGCCCGACCAGCCATAACAAAAGAGTCACTCGTCCCTCTATACCAGAAAAAAGAAACAAACGCATAAAAGAAAAACAAAATGTAAAGGAAAAAATGACCCCAAGAAAAAAAAAGATGAGATTAGGTTTCATTAAGGGCAAAATCGTCGAGTCACTGCCGCAATCCACAGTGCATTCAGTCTATATACACAGTGCCAGCTACAATTAAATGTCCACGGCATTTAGATATTAGGTAATTTGAAGCACATGAAATATGTTTATGGTAGGTTGAGGTTGTTGATTATTTTTTAAGGTTATTTTTGTTAAAAAAAATTATTATTATTTTTAATTTTTAAAATATTATTTTTTTATATCAATATATTAAAATGATCTAAATATATATATCTACATGTATATATAAATTCAACAAAAATATATATTTGTTTGTGAAACACGCCCAATCAAGATCTTATTGTTTAGTTTTATTTACATGTATATATAAATTCAACAAAGATATATATTTGTTTGTGAAACACTCTCAATCAAGATCTTATTGTTTAGCTTTATTGGTTGTACTTTAAAAAAATAATTATTTTAAAAAAATCTTAGTTGGTGATGATTGAAATGAAATATATTTTTTAATTATTATTTAATATTTTAGTTGTTCATATATAAAAATCTATAACTATATATTTTTGGACTCCTTTGGTACGTGATCATGGTCGCATTAAAACTTTTTTTTCCTAAACTACAAAATCTATCTATCTATCTATCTATCTATATATGAAGTTATTAAATTTAATTTTTAAATATAATTATTTCTTGACATGGTCTCATAACTTGAATCACGAGTCTTGTGAATTAGTTAAGTTCACTCAATTCTTTTCTTTTTTTCTAATTGAATCTTATTTGAATTTCATCCTTCAACAATATTTACTATTAGACAACAATATTTACTATTAGACTTCATGTTTATTTTGATTTGTTTTTAATGGAGTTGTCTTAGTCTTTGACCTGATGTCGCAAGTTTAACGAATTAACCATACTTGGAGTTATTTTGTTGTTTTATAAATGCTTTTTTTTTCTTAACTTCATATTTAGATATTGGAGTCATTGGGAATTAGACCTCATGATCATTATTATTTCTTGATTTGTTTTCTTTACGGTTTTCTATATGATTCATTGAGAATAAGAGATTTTTTTTACCTTTTTAATTAAATTTTATTATAATTTCATCCCTCAATATTGAGTAGATTGAGAATTAAATTTTATTAAAATATTTATATGTTCTCTATAGAGTTATCCCAGTCACCTCACTCCATAAACTAGTATGTGAACCCGGGTTAACCTATGTAATTATTTTATCATTTTTATTTGATTTTATTGCTCAACGTTGGTTTAATTGAGAATTAGGTTGAGTAATCGTTTTATTCGCTTTCTACAAGGTTATCAAAGTCTCATTACCTGTGTAACATATTTGACAAGTTAATTAAAATTAATTCAAGTGTCATTTCAAATACTTATAAAAAACATTATATTATTATTTTTTAATCAAACTGCATGTTTTCATTCATCCAAATTATCTCTGACCTGGTCAACTTGCAACTTGCCAAGTTGACTAAGTCATATCAAATCAATCCCTTGTATAATTTTAATTTTTTCTTTCTATTAAAAAACCACACAAATCAATTTATCGGTTTGGATCATAGTTGTCAATACCGTTCCGATTTTTCGAGTGAAACGGAACGTTCTGGTTTCGGAGCATTTCAGTGTTCCGTTTTGGTGTCGTACTATTCATGTATAATTAATTATATATATATGGAAAAAAATAAAATATTAATTTAACAAACATAATTAAATTTTGAATTCTTTTTTATTTAAAATATTTTGGTGTTTTAAAATTATTTTGATGTATAGATGTCAAAAATAATTTTTAAAAATAAAAAAAGGATTTTAAACCCGGAACGGAACCGAGGCATTCCGACCGGAATTTGACCGAAATTTCCGGAACGGACATGAATTAAAACTCGTTTTTGTCCCAATTTTATAAATGGAACGGAATGGCCGAAACGGAATGGATTTGATATCTATGGTTTGGGTTGAGTTTAAGAAAATAATCCAAAGATTCTTCTTTATCGTACAAGGAGTTCTAAAGAATACACTAGCTTTCTAATGTTTATTTATTTATTTTTAAGTCATGTATTGGTAGAATGTCACGTGCTGATCTTCCTTTTTAATGAGATATTGCCAAAAACAAATCAATAGGGGTTAGCTTTACTCTTGACATAAACAATGAACCTTCTCTTTTAGTTGGTTGTTTGCATTTAAAAATTGGATTTATCTTATGACTTATTTAATTAAATTGGATTTATCTTATGACTTATTTAATTAAATTGGATTTATCTTATGACTTATTTAATTAAATTGGGAAGTTGACAAGTTAAAATTTAATATATAAAGCAATCAATTTTTTATTTTAAAATGATCCTAATAAAAATGAATTTTGGATTTAAATCCACGCGCACACGCGCTACCCTAACCTAGGTCTGAATACGGGTTTGAGTTCATTATAAATAACATTGTCCTAAATTAGATCTTGTATTCAGGATCTCGTAGAGGGATCATGAAGCAATGTTTAGGTTTATTCTAACCAGTGGTGGTGTCAGAATCCCATAGGTCCTATTAAAAAAAGACCTGGCTGACTCTAGTTTGCATTTCTTAATTTTTTTTTGTCACTGGAGAAAGGTTTGGGATAGGGTGAGCAGAGTCATGTTACATGTCCTGTGGAATCTAGATGATTCCAAACGCACGTGTCCAAATAGAATGGCACGAGTTGATATTATTGTATTGACGTGGGTTCATCCACCACGACAAGCACCATTCCGGGACCCCACGGTGATTTTTTTTTGTAAGTGTTTATTTATTTGTAAGATCTTTTTTTTTAGTTTATTCATTTTCACTTTCATAATCAACCTTTAAATAAATAAACACACAAGTTGATTATTATTGTGTTGATGCGTGGACCATCCACCACAACAAACACCGTATTGGGTCCATGGTGATTGTTTTTGTGCGTGTTTATTTATTTATAAGATCATTTTTTTTTAGTTTATCTATTTTCAAACCATGTTTGATATTACATTTTAAAAGTGATTTTAAAAAAATAATTTTTTTATTTCAAATATTATTTTTTAATATTTTAATGTCATTTTTCATGTGCTGTTATTAAAAATAAAATTTAAAAATAATTACTATTAATATTATGATAGGTTATTTTTTCTCAAATGATTAAATTAATAATTGAAGTCCCGTCCCAGCATTCCAGGCAACACACAAGGACGAGGGTAGACAGCCGAGCAAGGCCGTGGATTCCCATCAAGCAGTATTAAAATTAAAACCATTACTAAGATAGTGAGCAAGGTTTATCAGCTGCTGTGATGTGAAATTAATGATTTTTTAAACTATTAAAATAATATATCTCCCAAGAATAATGGTAAAATGAGGTAGACTATAAATGTTGTTGTTGATTAGTGTTATAATAATTTCAACCGAGTCCCTAATTTATATATCCATTCTCACTTGAGTCCCAAGACAAACTATTTTATAAATTAGGTCTTGAATGTTTTAGATACTTCTCAAATAGATCCTTTGACAAAATGTTTCTTAAAATCTTCATTCAGAAGCTATATTTTATACTACAGAATAATGCTGTTCTGGAACAACATTAACTAAAAAATATCTATAAAATATTGATTAAAAACCCAATTAACCTGCAATATTTTGGACCATATATATATATATATATATATACACTAGAGAATGCCCCGCGCTTCGCCGCGACGGCATAATATTTTTTTCAATGTTAAAAATATTAATTGTATATTTTTTTTATTATAATATAAATTTTGCTAAAATAATAAATCTGTGCAGAATTTATATCAAGTGCAAGTTTTCTATAAAATATATGAATTTAAAATCAATATAAATTTATTTGTTTAGTAGTTTCAAATGAAATAACCAGCATAAATGTATCATCATCATTAAAAAAGCAAGAAAACTCGGATATCTGAATTATTAAGTTCATTGTATTAAGATTATTTCATTTTATAATTCAATTTAAAACAAACAAAAATAAAAAATATAAATTGTGAAAATACCTAAATAATCAAATAAAAAAATAAGCTGTTAATTTTCTATCAACAAAAAAGACGAAAACATAGATTGAAAATTTATCCTGACGTTATTTTCATTATCATTGCTATAAAAGCTAAAATTATTCTTAACATTACAGTCAAAATAATTAAAATAATTAAATTTCGATGAAAAAAAGCAGCAAAAGATTTTTATAAAACAACAATAAAAAATAATAACTAAAATTATCATTATTATTGCATAAATAATAAAATCATAAAATTATTCTTAACATTACAGTCAAAACAATTAAAATAATTAAATTTCGATGAAAAAAGCAGCAAAAGATTTTTATAAAACAACAATAAAAAATAATAACTAAAATTATCATTATTATTGTGTAAATAATAAAATCATAAAATTATTCTTAACATTACAGTCAAAACAATTAAAATAATTAAATTTCGATGAAAAAAAGCAGCAAAAGATTTTTATAAAACAACAATAAAAAATAATAACTAAAATTATCATTATTATTGCATAAATAATAAAATCATAAAATTATTCTTAACATTACAGTCAAAACAATTAAAATAATTAAATTTCGATGAAAAAAAGCAGCAAAAGATTTTTATAAAACAACAATAAAAAATAATAACTAAAATTATCATTATTATTGTGTAAATAATAAAATCATAAAATTATTCTTAACATTACAGTCAAAACAATTAAAATAATTAAATTTCGATGAAAAAAAGCAGCAAAAGATTTTTATAAAACAACAATAAAAAATAATAACTAAAATTATCATTATTATTGCATAAATAATAAAATCATAAAAATCATATAATCTAAAGAACAAATAAAGAAACAAAAAAAAACACGAATAAAGGGAAAAAGAGAGAGTAATATTACTTTTAAAATGATCACTGATATAAATTAAAATTTCAGGAAAATCTTTCAAAAAATCAAAAGATTTTTATGAAAAAATAATCAATAAAAATAAATTGGTTCGAAGAATACTCATGGTGTGTCTACGCTGACATGAACACACCGATTATCAAAAAATAGATTTGGTTCGAGGAGTAATGGTGGTGCACTTGAGCTTACCTAGAGATCATAGTTATAAAAAATATATATAAGTGAAAAAAATATATAAGTAAAAAAAAGAGTTTAAGTTGGCTGATAGACCATGATTACAAAAAAATGTATAAGTGAAAGAAAATAAAAAAAAATATAAACGTTAAAGCACTGTAGCAATCCATATTGTATTTTAAAAAATTCAGCCTAGGAATTAGTCGTGGTGTGATTAAGCTGGTCGGATATCATGGTCATAAAAAAAATGTATAAGTGAATAAAACAAAAGTATAAAAAAAGAAAAAAAATTTACCAGCTGGAAAGCATTTTAGAATAAATTGGTTTGGACACCCTGATTATAAAAAAAAATTGGATATGAAGATTAATCGTGGTGCATTAAGCAAGCTCAGACACCCCGATTATAAAAAAACAAAAAAAAATATAATAAGGAAAAATACAAAAAAAGAAGAAAAAACAGAGGGAAAAAAGAAGAAAAAGAATAATCAAGAAAAAAACAAATTAAACTGTAGATTTCAAATGTTAAAAATATTTTAAAATAATAAAAAAAGTAAAAAACAGAAAAAAAAGAGGTGTAGAAAAAAACGAAAAAAAAGGACAACAGTATGTGTGCACAGTGGAAAAAAAAGCAAATTAAACTGTATATTTAAAATGTTAAAAAAATATTTTAAAATAATAAAAAAAGTAAAAACATAAAAAAAGAGGTGTAGAAAAAAAAGAAAAAACGAAAAAAAAAAACAGGACACTGTGGAAATCCACAGTGCACACAGTCTGTGTGCACAGTGGCGTGGGTGTACAGTGAAACACCCACGCCATTTAGATATATAGTAACTAGATAATTGCCCGCGCGTTGCCGCGGGTAGTTTTTTATATATAATTTAACATAATTAAATCTACAACGATAAATTTATATGATATAAGTAAATAAAAATTATAGATAAAAAGATAAAATATTTAAAATTTCGAGTTGAGTTTGTCACGTAAGCATATATTACATCTTTTAGAATATAGGTATTGCGTCATAAACGATCATAAAAGAGCGCGTACTAACATTAGAAAAAAGAGTAAAATATTTGACTAAGAAAAAAAATAGCTGAAATCATTATTGTGCAGATAATTAAATTATTAAAATCAATTAATAGAAAGAGCACAAAAAAAAGGAAGCAATATTAATTTTTTTTTATCAAATTATCGGGAGAGGAAAAAAAACAAAGAGTAAGAATGAAAAACAATTAAATTATTATTATTATTATTATTGTGTATATTATTATTATTATTATTATTGTGTTAGAAACACTTTTATTTTTATTATTATTACTACTATTACTACCATTACTATTATTATTATTATTATTATTATTATCAAGGGCTTAAATTAACAACTTAAAAGTCAAAGGGTTGAAATGCAAATTACATTTATTCTCAATTGAAATCAGAGGACTAAATTGAAAAAATCGGAACTTGTGTACCGAATTAATTGATTTATATACAGCCAATCTGGAAATTGAAAGTCGGAAGACCTAAGTGACACTTTGACATTTAATTCATTAAAATCGAACAAAAAAACAAATTAAAAGTCGAGGGACTGAAGTGCAAAGTGTAAAAACAAAGAAGGACTCTCCTGCACATTGACGTGCAGGAGAGAGAGAGAGATGCGACCAGCGCCTTTAATCAGCCTCCGCCGCTTCCACGGACATGTGGTGGTTACACGCACCACCGCGGGAGGAAGAGCACGCGGCGGCGCTTCGGTCTGGCCTCCGGAATACAATTTCCGGCCACCGGAGTAGGAAGCACGCGCCGCCTGAAGAGGGCGTGAGGTGGGAAACCGCGTGGCGCGTGCGTCGCACGCCCTCTCAGACACCGAATATTAAATTCGGAAAATAGGGTCAATTACATGTCTGCCCCTGCACCCAATTAAGTGTTTTTGTCTTATTAGGGGCTAAAACCGTATTTAGCCATTTCAGGAAAAAAAAATTAGAAGTTGCGGCGAACCGGACCGGGTCGGTCCGGCCGCGCGCAATGACGTCGGTGCCCCTCAGCCGGAAGCGTGATTTTATCCTATTACTAGGGACAACAACGTCAATACACTGTGCATAACAGAATATTTTTTTAAAAAAATGGAAAAACCCAAAATAGCCCCGCCTCCAGCCCCTCTTCAGCCGCGCGCCCGAGGGCCATTTTCGCCCGTGCACTGCTCGAGTCCACAGTGCACTGTGAGGAGCGCTACAGTGTATAGGCTACGCGTTTTATTATTCCTGTAATATGACTGTAGGACTCAATTGAAGACTGAGTAATAAGTTAAGCCCACAACCTTGAATAGCTTTCAGAGTGGTTTGGGTGGGCCTTTTTTTTTTAAATTTTCGTTGACTCTAAAGCAGCCCCAAGTTCATTTCCAGCCGAGACAAGTGATCAGCGGCTCGATACTATCGAAGCACACTTGTAGTTATGTCCAAAGCAAACTCATTTGAGCACCATTTCTTCATTTTTTATTGCTCGAAAGAAAGTCCAAAAAAATGACTGTTCTTTCCACTCCTCTTCTTTCAATCAAAACTCCTCAAGCTCGTTTCTTAGCTTCTGGTAAATTTGTTCTCTCTAATTGCCCTTGTCAATTCTTGTTCAGTTATGTGTATATTGATTGCTGATTTAGTTTTTGCATGCGGATTTAGGCTTTATATGATTGTGATAAAATTTAGAGAAATGAGTAGGAGATGCCTTCTTAGTGATGTTCTTTTTCTGTAGCAATTGGGTTTCATTTTTAGTGTCGTTTATTGATAGGAGTTGCATTGTGAAATTAAAGAAAGGATTTTTAAGCACCAAGTTATGGCCCTTGAGAACTGGGTTTTAAGATATGGTGTTAATCTTGGAAGAAATGGCAATGCAAGTTCAATTGGTGTCTATTTTAACGAATTCGTAATCTATAATACTCATGCCTGGAGCATGATCATGTTGCACACAAGTTTTTCACCTTGTTTCAACCACTTTATAAGGCGGAGGACTTCGCCTGAATCATTAAGATACCTTCTTCGTGATCTATTTCGATTTTTGTAAGTGTTTCTCTCCGTTTTCCCACCCAGTATTACCACTCCACAATGTTTGTGCCATTTGAATACTGCTAATGACTGCTTGCTTTACTTTTTTGCTCATTGATTTTCCTGGATTTTCTAACTGTTAGTTATTATTCAATTCCAGGCTCTTCTTTGAAGCCAAAAGACCAATGTGTGTTATGCATCAGTCCTGGTATTATCTCTGGTAAAGGAAAGCTCACAACACGTAGAAGGTCACTAACAATTCAAGCAAGGTATGGTCTTACTGTCTTGTCATTATTTTTGCTCCACATCATTTTCATTTAACAGATTAAAGGCAGCAAGATTAAATTTTTCTATAGTTGCTGCCAACCGCTTGAAGTTGTGCGCTCATGAATTTAGACATTTTTCATTTGTTAACGTTGGCATAAAACATGCAACACTAATAAGTGTTAGAGAGTAATATAAATCATATCCCGGTCCTCACCTAACAGCTTAAGCTTTTAAGTGAGATGATTTTTTGACATGGTATCAAAGCCTTAGAAAATAATATAAATCATATCCTAATCCTCACCTAACTGTTTAAGCTTTTGGGTGAGATGATTTTTTGACATGGTATCAGGACCTTGTTGACCCTGTATTCACGATTTCGAATCTCATCACTCTAATTCTATTTGATAAAAATCAAGTACAAGGTATTGTGAACCCGTGTGAAAGTTCCAAGCACAAAGAACTTTCACTCAAGGAAACGTGTTAGAGAATAATATAAATCATATTGTGAGGTCTTAACTAACAACTTAAACTTTTAGGTGAGATAGTTCTTTGACAATAAGGATCACATACGTTGACTTTATATCCATTTTTTTTCCTCAACTATAACTTTGTTTTGTTTCCATTTGGGTGCTTTTGTTTGTTTTTGCAATAGCTGTATGCTGACTTTAAGAGTTCAAACTCAAGTCATAAATTAAATGTACCCCTGGAATCAATTGGATAGCCAATTAATTTTTCTCAGGCCACATCCATATCTGTCTTTCAATTGTGATTTTCTCCCCTCATGTGCAAGGACAGTGGTGATCATGGTGGATCAAGTGGTGCGGGTATCTTCATTGGTGGTTTCATACTGGGAGGAATATTGGCCGGAACATTGGGCTGTGTATTTGCTCCACAGGTAATGCTTAATGATTGATTTAATATGTTGTAATTCAATTATCTATTTGTTTTACTTGTGTTTCATTAAATTATTCATTGAGATGGATGGCATGTGTTTTCTCAAGTCTCTTTAGTATTGTGAGACTTGCTAAGCATGACTACTGCCGGGCATGATTTTTTTTTCCCTTTTATGTGCCCATAGTGCAAATTTGTTTCTTCAGATTTAGTTTTAGAATAACAAGTCAGGCTATTTGATTTTATAGCAAGAAGCACTGCATGGTGCACTAATACGTTTGTATTTATTATTCACCATAGGTTTACTTTTGGCCTATAGAATATAGCGCCTGTGGGCTTCCCGTTCGCTTATGGCCTATAGAATATAGCTTGTACACCACGCCTTACATAAGGTAGTTACAACGAATGTAACACAAATGGAACCAAGAACAAGCACCACAAAATTCTGGTGAATAAGATTACTACACAAAAACTTAATTCAAAGCTTTATCGCAAAATATTTTCTCTTGAAGTAGTCTACTAAAATACAAGTTAAATAGCCCCCTATTTATACTAGTTTGAGATTTACCTTAAAGAAAACAGATCATAATAAATACTCATAGAGTTATTATAGGGATTCCTAAACTAAATAGGAAAAAATAAAAATAGATAAGGGAAAATAATTTTTCATTATCATTATAAAAAAAAAACATCACAAATTAATGGAGAGTATTTATCTACACATATCTCATCATAAACAAGATCATGAAAATCTTCATGATACTTATCTCGATTAAAAAGTTGCTTCTCTATTCTTGCTTTTGAACAATATTTTCAAAGTTGAACATGGATTTGAGATACTTATCTCTTGATTCCCTTGGTTTGCACCTCCGCCAATTAATGGGTGAATTTCAAAATTTGTCTGCATGTTTTATATCACTACCTTCTAAATGTTTCTTTTCTTAAAGGGGAATTTTCTTCCTTCTTACACGAGCATTTCCTGTTTTCAATCTCTGTAGTGATGGCTATTGAACAACATACAACTAGCCATCAGGAATCATTAAGCTTAGATACCATCTAACGAAGGCAGAAGCAATACAAGAAGAACAATAAGAATAAGTAACATAGAATTGTGCTGATTAGGGTTACCATACAAAATTCCTAATTTCAAAATTTTATTACTGAATACTTTCTTCTAAAATTCAAGCTAAACAATCCTGTTTATACTAGTTCTAGGCCTAATTTAAAGAGAAAAGAAATCATGTTAAATAATTATAGGGATTCTTAAGCTAAATAGAAAAAAATAATTATTAAGCATAATATTTAATTTCCTAAACTATATAGGAAAAAATAAAAATAACCAAGGAAAAATTATTTTCCTTAAAAAATATTCTGCATTAAAATGGTATGTGAGGTGTCTCTAATTTGATGTCTACTTGTATTGCAGATAAGCAAGGCATTAGCTGGAGCTGACAGGAAAGATTTGATGAGGAAACTGCCTAAGTTCATATATGATGAGGACAAAGCTTTGGAGGTGGGAATTTGCTCTCTCGCGTGATTGCAGTAAATCATGCTTAGTAACCTGTATTAGGTTATCTAGTTACAGTTGAGAAGAGAAATTGGTTAGCCATCCCATCATCTAAGAACTTGTTGCAAGTGTGTGGGCGCATCACAAGTCTGTAAATTGTCATATATTAGAGAAGGCCTTTTAGCAGTAGAAACACGTATAATGCTCCTGCATTTTAACTTCCTGCTATTTATTTTTTCCATTCTTGTTCACGATTTGCATTGAAATTCTTTGGTTTTCATGTTTTGAATACAGAAGACCCGTCAAGTACTATCTGACAAGATTGCACAGCTGAATTCTGCTATAGATGAGGTTTCCGCTCAGCTCCATCCAGAAGATGCCCCCAATGGAATTGCAGCGGCTTCTGATGAGATCCAAGCTTCCATATAAGAAAATGTTTGTCGAAATCTCAATGCAACTTACTATTTTTCACTTGCGATTAGCATTATAGTTCAAAACATCTGTCTCTACTGGTTTGTTTCTGTGAAATCTTGTCAGAACTTTTTTTTGTGTGTGTGGTTGAGTATAGTTTGCTTTAAACAACATCAATAATCAGATACTCATTGTTGCTGTGGTACCTCGCTGCATGATGCTCTAGTTCTGCTTTATTATTGCCGGAAAGTTGCGCGCCAGCATTTTGATTCATTCTATAGCTGGCCGACAGTTTGCGGTCCATCCATCGGGTCCAAATTTTGAAGGACATTCATCAAACAACACATTGGAGGTCACATGAACATGTATGTTATAATTTGTTCATCACGTCTTCTTATAAACAAGGTATGAAAGGAAGCATAGCATAGTCTATATCCGTAGCATGTTGTTCATCAACTAGATTGTGGACATATATTACAAATCTCATCAGCTAAAAATAATTGAAATAAATAAATTCTAAAAGAGTTAACATGGTGTTAATCTTTGAAACCCATGACTTTGATAATGGACAAGAGACTTAACATTATAGAAGTCAAGGAAAGAAATAACAAAGCTAAACTCAAAAACATATCAGCTTAAAAAAACTAAGCAAATCTTATAAACTTGGTCTAATATCTAAAACTCCCATCTTGTGAATTCTTGGACTAGAGTTGGATTAAGAAATTCAACTCCCAGCCAATTTAATTTTAAAAGATTAAATCATGAAAAAATATCAACTCATTAAATTTGGAAAAAAAATATCATCTCATTAAATTCTAGACTGGGGTTTATTCAAGAAACTCGAATATTAACTAATTTTATATCGATTAGCCAAAGTAAATAAAATAAAGAGAATAAATTAAAAAGATTTAAAAAAACTTGGGTTATTTTTAAAATCAGAGAAAAATTCTAGAGAAAACAATCAAAATCTCAAATAAAATAAATAGCAATAAAAAGAATGAAAACTAAGTTTCTAAAGAAAAAAAAGGTGTATGAAATAGAAAAAATATCATAACCTCGTAAATTGCTTAAAAAAATGATTTCAAATTGTGAAGTAATGGTCGGGGGGGAAAATAAATTAAAAGAATTAGCAAAAAAAACCTAAATAATAATAATAACAAAAATACATAAGATAATCTTGTCATTTTCAAGAATAACAAAACATTTCACGAAAACCAAGAAAAAAGAACTCAATCGTCAATTGGATAAAAATGAAGGATGAAATGAGATTTTGTTTTTAACTTGGACAAAGAAAAAAAACTAAGTGAACACATCCTAAACTTGATCAAATCTGAAAATATCCTAACAAGTGAAATCTTGGATTTAGGTTCAATCAAAAAGTTTATTATAAAATGATTCAGAAACATGGATTTAAAAAACTTTTTAAAGAAAAAAAATGGAATTAATTAATAGAGATTACAAATAGAGGTGGAATCATAAAACAAAATCAATTTAAAGAATTATTTGAAATAAGAAAAATAATAATTAAAAGAATGAGTATCAAATTTGAAAGTAGAGAAAAATTAAGAGGGATGAATTTGAAAAGGCACGCCAATTTTATAAACTATTCAAGATAAAATAATAAAACCATAAAGAAAAAGAGAGACCGAATTTGAAGAATTAATAAATTAAAGAGTTGTTATTGAATTTTTAAAGTTGTGGCGTAAAGATCTAGGCGTATAGAGAAAAAATAGCTGGCGAGAAATAATTTATCGAGAAGATTTATTTATTTTGTCAGTGCTCCAGAGATATTGGAGTGTCCTTTCTGAGGTCACTCTCATTTGCGTTTTCAAAATATTCCAAAAAGAATTAAATAATAATTTTAATTTTAATGATTTTTATTTATTTTATAATATTTAAAAAAATAAAAAAATATTTTAAAATAAAAAATACTATAAAAAGACGAACACCATCATGGTGTTTTGCCTTTGGTCACTTTCTTGGGTGTCGTGCTTCTCTGTAAAAAATCTGAATTTACGTCAGGGCAGTCCACCATGTGATGTGATATATAATTATAAAGGTGGCTGTCTCTTATGAAGCCGCCACCTAAGCACTCAGCACAACGTTTTTCTGAGGCCAATACGAGTCCGGGTGGAAGCCGTATAACCATTTGGTTTGGATGAGAGGAGATAAGCTTGGTTCCGGTTTCATAATGCATTTTTTTAAAAAAAAACAAATTAGTTTTATTTTTGGTATTTTTAAACCATATATCAAAATTAATTTTCTATAAATTAAAAATATTATTTTTATATTTTTCTAAAAAAATATTTAAAAAACAACTTCAACTTCAACTTCACTACCCTTAGTTGAGCTCAAGTAAAGGCTCTTTCCTCTAAAATGGGGGCTCCTCTTAAGTCTTAAATGCAAACATATCGTTTTCTAGCACCAAGTTAGAGGGATTTTCTTTTGAGTAGATTATAAATTAATTCATCGATTTTTACAGAAAAAAATAATTAATTGATATCCTAATAATTAATTCCTCTTCATTCCAGGAAATACTTCCATATAATCTACCCTTTTTTTATATATATATATATATATAAAAGACTATGAAATGGGTGAAAAGGGTCAAATTACAAATAGATTTAAGAGAAGAAGGACTAATTAATTATTCTTAAAACTAAAGGGACTGTTTCATTACAGAAGGGGTCAGATCGCACATGGACTTTAATTCGGCCTGGGGCCCGGAGATAGGTCCACAAGGAGGTGGTTGTTTTGATAATGCACAGAAGGTCCCCATTTCAAAGAGGGATTAACCAGTGCAGGCTCATATACCATCAAATGCCGAGCCATTATTGGAGCCCGTATCTGCACGTTTACATTCTTTTAATCTGTTCTATGACTCTGCCTAAATATATAAATAAATAAATAAAAGCTACCTTCATTGAATTCCATCTATCACGATATTAAATCTTTTTTTTTTTATTATTAAAAAATATACAAATTATGCCCAAAAGAAAAGGTGTTCTGTCTCTTCTTTTTCATGCATACCCCCATTAATTTGGGACTGCAAGTTGATAAGAACATGACTGAAATTGTTTTTAAAATTTTTATTTTATTTTAAAATACTTTGAAATGATATTTAAGAAAATATTTTCGATATTGATATATAAAAATATTAATTTAAAATAAAAAAATATTTTTTAAATATTTTTAAAACACAATATCAAATATTGAATAGAACCTGATCACTGACGGGATTACATTTTAACGCTAAGGATGATATTTTGGCAGCACATTGATATGATTTATTACTCTTAACAAATGGATGATAGCTACTTTGATAATTAAAGCCAGCTGAATCATACTATAAATTAAAATCTAACTTAGGTGCATGATTAATGTGCTATTTCTTAAAGTTCCTTTTTTAATCAAGCCCTTCAATGTCCAAACTAATTAATTTGTAGGTTGGTCTTTTATTAAGGAAGTATAGGATTTTCTTTTTCTTGTTTTTTCCACCAAGCCCTTTTATAGCTTAATTAATAGATATTAAGCTTGAAATTATGGCAAACATGCAACATCTAGTGATAGATGAGTGGGATATATACAAAAAAAGATATATAATAGTTAACCTCATCTTTTGATGATAATTTTTAATTTTATTAAAAAATATATATTTCAGTTTGCCAAAATCTAAATACTATTTTTTTTCTTTCATGTCAATGAGTTTCCCGAGAGGACTTCAATTAATATGATTTTTTTTTTCTATAGACATTTTAAAAAATAGATCTAGTTTAGTTTGGATCCCATATATCATCATCTTTGTATTAAAAAAAATATTATTTTTAATTTATTTTTATTTTTTTACTGGTCATACAAGTTGTATTTAAATCTTCTAAATCGAATAAATTATATTAAGATAACTCTTATATTATTTAAATTTAAATCGGTTCAAGCCGAAGAAGAGTTATGTCAATGAATTTTAAGATCTACCCTCTAAGAGAAGTTTAATGACAATATCACCGTGTGAATTTAATATATTTATTGTTTTTTTAGTTGACACACGTGTAGCGCTTTCAGTAAACTAGTAATATTAAAAATCTTAACTACAAGCACCACCGGAGGCTACCAAAGTAATGCATGCAATGTCTGAAATTTATTGAGCCTAACATGCAACGCCTTGTTTTCTATTTACGGAATTTCTTAACAACATCGGATTATCATGGTGCCAGAGGCATTTTAGATGTTTTTGTGTGTTTGATTTTTTTTTTTATCTTTTAATTTGCTAGGGAATGAACTTCCTGATTTTTCCATGTATGGTGTTTTAAATATTTTAATATATATAGCTGTTTCTTATTATTTTCTCAATTTTATTTTTGGTTGACATTAATGATTTATTTATACGGCCGATTCTTGATTTATTGAATTAAATGCATGCATGAGCTTTCAATTTAATTTTATAATTTCTTTTATGTACAAAACTAGTTTGATGGCCCGCACTTTGTTGCGGGCGGAACACATAATTTTTACAGTTGTTCAGATTAAAATATAATATTTTTACATGTAAAGTTTGATATAATCAAACAAATCAAAATACTCTGTCATAACAACAATACCATCGAATTGTTAACTTCTAAAATTGTCATCACTCTTATTGCCAAAACAATAACAATTATCAAAATACATCAAGAGAAAAAAAAGCAATTAAGAACAAAAACTTTTATTACTACTACTTCTCTTAAAAACTCAAATTTTTTTTTTTTTGTATCATTGATATAGGAAACAAAAATAGAGGATGATTGTTATGTCAAGCCAAGAACATGGGTGTAGACAATTCTAGTATTGTTAAAATCATGAGTTTACTCGCAAAATCTCAATTTAAAAAGAAAAATTATTTTGAATCAAACTCGATTAAATCATAAAATCAGAGTGATAAATCCCACTTTACAATTCTAGACAATTTTATATTTCTGCCGTGACTGACTTGCTCTCTCTTGCCACATGGCCTTAGGCCTGGCCCTGCACCCCCACGCCTTGCCAACTGGGACTACCTCTCTCTTCTTGCCACATGGCCATGGGCCATGCCCAGCCACATGCCAGCCTCCTATGCCCTGACCCTCTCTTTTCCTCCCTCCCTCCCCCCTCTCTCTGTGTTTAAAAATTAACATATCTGTATTTTGTAAATCCTTCTGGTTTAAAAATAAAAAATTAGTATTTATTAGATGCTCCTATATTGATTATTGTATATTTATATAATTATTTTGTAATATATTTTGTAATTATTTTAAAAAAATATATTAACATTAAATAATATTTTTTTATGACTATAATTATATTTTATTTTATTCAGAAATATTTTACTTATGATTTTATGATTTTTTTACTTTCACTATTTTACTTGTGATTTTATGATTTTTATACGGTAAGATTAAACCACAATTTTATGATTCTAATTTTACGATCCGAGTTAAAAAATTCCTTCTATTTCGTGTTAGAATTGCAATTTTGATAAAATTGAACATTTTACTTTTTATTTGGAAGGACAAACTTGAATTCGTCTTTCGAAAGCTAATTAATTAATGTTTCTGTTCTCATGTACATCATAGATCATCGTATTATAAAGTGAGTTATTTTTGAAACATCCCAAGAAAGCTTTAATTTGAATGCACAGTCCCCTCTTTTATGTTTTTTTTTTATCGTCAACTTCTTGCTTCAATCTAATTTCCACACATCAAAATCATATATCGATCCTCTCTCCGATTTGATAATTAAATCATTAAAAAAACATGTCCCTTATCAATAATATAATTAAATTAGTCAAATTGAAATAATCTCCAAATTGCCATAGTCTATATATATATATATATATATATCATTATCGTATTATATGCCGTCTCTTGGTTAGAAAGACATGCAAATTCGAATTTTGTTACTTGAATTAATGCTTGAAATTCATGAATCCAGCTTCTAGCTAGCTATCGTCCAAGGTTTGATTTCCTCTTACATGCATGAACTCTCTACCTTAGCTATCATTTTATAGATCTCCATGGTCATTGACTTCATGTTACAAGATTACAAATCGCCGGCAAGTTAAGTTATATATTCCTTTCCAATCAAGAAAGTCGAGCTCATTATACTGACAAAACGATGACGTCGCCAGGGTCTAGTCAGTCCAGCAGCACTACTCAATTGAATTGGCAATGACACAGTTCATGCGGTTCCAAGTAACACCATTCTCTTGGAGGGACGTCATCGTTTCGAAGTTCATGAAGCAATGAAGAGCAGCCATGCAATTTGCTAGCTTTGTGAAAAACATTTGACCTCTCATTGAGGTTGGAGTTACCTTTCTTTGGATCATTTCCTTACCATAAACACGTGAGGGGTGATCTTATTATGGTTAGAATTTTTCCTAGATGTAATTAGATTAAGAGGCTGTTTGGAACCGTTTCTCAACAACGGTGTTTTCAAAAAAATTCAATTTTTTAAAAATGAACATGTTTTGGTATTTTTAAATCATTTTAATATGCTAATGTTAAAAATAATATTTTAAAAACTACAACATCTTTTCCATACAATAAGTTAAATACTACAATTGTATTTTGTTTTGCTCTTGTTTTTGATAAGATTATGGATGTTGACGAGAAATAGATTTTTTTATCTCTTAAAAAAAACACCACTTGGCTGTGAAATCAAGAAAAAAGAATTTCAATCGCGAACCCTAAAACGAGTCAAAATCTTAAAAGACGGCTAAAATATTTAGCACGCAAGCCTAATATCTGATGAGCAAAAGCACAATCTAACATGGAGCTTGCCAGGCTGGATTGTCAAGTCAGGGCCACTCTGTCTAACCTCCTACGGCACAATTAAGATTAAGATTAAGAATAATCATATTATAAAATGAAATTTAAAAGTTGTCTTGTAGGAATATATAGATAATTTTATATATTTTTTAAATTCAATCTATTTAGTACTCAGTCTCTGACATACACCAGGCTGGATTGTCAAGTCGGGGCAACTCTAACCTCCTACGGCACAATCTCAACGGAAAATATGGCGTCGTCACACTCTTGGTTTATTTTTTTAATGATTTTCTTATGATATTTTTAATATTTTAATTCAAAATTGTAATTTATTCACATTTCACTCTTTTAATTCGAGAGAGTAGAGAGAGGGTCATCAGGAAATGAAAGGGAGAAAAGAAGTGATTTAGATTCATTTAGATTAAATGATTTAAAATATATTTATGATATTATTCCATGTAAATTACATTATTTCCTTCTTACTTTGTTTTTTTTTTATGAAATCATGGTACTTGTTCTTATAATATTACCAAGCGTTTATTTTATACGGCTCTTCATGATTATTTTATTTTTTTTCTTCAATCTTATCCGTTGTCTTTTCTCCGCATGACTTAAAAAAAGATCATAATAAATTCCCTGCAATAATGGGTGAGTTGTGTGATGCTCTTATATATTTTTTAATATGCATGCTTCGGAATTATCAAAGCATTTATTTATTTATTTTTATTTTAATGGGCTGTACAAAAAAACACTTGCTAATATTTAGAAAAGGTTTTTATAATATAAAATATTACAATTGTTTATTTTTGTTATCAAATAAATAGATAAAGTATAACTTCAAGAAAACAAACTTAGTCTCGTCTATGACTGAAGCCGCAAGCTTGGCCGGTTTACATGGATCGATTTAGTATTTAACAACCTCAATATTAAAAACAATTTATTATTGTCCAGACATTATCTAACACATCAAGTCGATTAAATTGTATTAAATTAATTTTCTATATAATTCAAGTTAAACAAAAAACTATGACAGGCGGCTTCAAAGATGACTTGAAGAGTTGAGTGTATTCAAGTTGTATTTTTTTTTTAATATATTTACATTAAAATTATCAAGTGTTTTTTTTAATTAAAAACTGCTAATGGGAATTTAATTAAAAAAATCTTTTGTTAAAAGCCTTGATTACCCTCCCGTTCCATTTCATAGTGAGAAAAAAAAGTAAATTTTGGTTCAACATGTTGTAAAAGAAAAGTCAGCTCCCTCCTGTCATGATCAAGCCTCTTCAAGTTCAAATTGTCATGCTCCTGATCATGAGAGAGATCTCTTCGCCTTCCATTATTCTAGCAAGCCAAAAATAATAAAATAGGCAGTGCCACACCAAATGTGATCTCACTCATTATTATGGTGGTGTTTTCTCCTATAAATAGAGAGAGCCGCCCGGTTATTTTCTCACCGTCATCACATCTGTGGAACCAACTTTCTTCCTTCTTGCTGCCCTTGATTTACGCTTCCCCATACACATACCTATAATCCATGCGGTTTTAGTACATTTTGCTTGCCTCTCATTCAGTCTCGACCACTCATGCTCACAGTCTCCCTCACCAATCATCTCCTTCACTTGCTACTCACACCCAAGCTTGATTGCAGGTTAGTCTCTCTCTCTCTCTCTCTTCATTTGCATTCCTGGTTCGATATATATCTTTTCTTCCCTGTCTTGTTCTTGTTGCGACCCGTTGGCCTCAGAAACTTGCTGCCGTGTTCACTTTTTCCGGCGAATGACGTACGGAGGAATTACTTGTGTTTATTCGTGTTTCAGAAAACCATTGAGGAGCGAGCTTTGGTTTTGTTTTCCCGTGTCGTCTTGAATTCTAATTCTTCTTGGCTAGCTAATATCGTTGATGTTGTGGAGACTCGGTTAATTGCGGTGCATTTGTGTTGCTGTGGAAGCACTTCTGGTCTTTTCTCTTTCTTGTCTTTGTAGGCGCAGCTTGATCTCAACTCTTCTGCTTTTGTATATCATACATTTACTGTCGTCTCCATGAAATTTACCCTTTTCGCACTTTATTTATTTATTAATTAATGTGGAAATCCGTGTATAATTTGACTAATTTTCTAAATTTTAAAGTTAATAATTATATAAATTTTTAATAAACATCATGATAAACAAACTGTGAAACATATCTTATCAGATTAAAGTTATTTTGATCTGAGCTTTTTTTTTCCATGAGAGAACAATTAATTTCTGAAAATACGAGCAATTCTATTTCGAAAAAAAGTTTCAAGGAGATCGATCATTCAAACCCAGCTCGTGCAGTCATGGGATTGTCTTCTTTCTTAATTCCCATGTCATTCTTTGGGTTAGATTCCATCATTTTGGTTTTTTTTACTAATTAAAGCTTTCTAGATAGCCAGAGAAACCTGTCGTCTTCTTTATCATTCTGATCATTATAAAATTCGACAGAGCATAACGTGTTGGTTTCTTCTTTACTTCGTCATCTACTGGATGGTGTCTATCCAATCTTGATTTTTATTTTCCTCTTTTTTGTTGCCTTGTCGTCTGAAAACATTTATGATTTTAGTTCTCGAATAATCGTTTTTATTTATTTGAATTCTGTCAGTTTATTTTCTTAAAATGGACTCTATGATGATGATGCTCACTGTTCATGGATGCAGCTGTCACTTAAGATTTCTCAATTGTTAGATATGATTATTCAAGGAAGAGTAAGGTTATTGATGGAAAAACAAAACTACACAAAAATAGTTCAAAGCAAGGAATATGCTGAAGTTTGCCATTGTGATCGTAATTTTGAAAGTTTTTTTAAAAATTCTAACTTTAAGTTTTTTTTATACTAATATTAAAAATAAATTTTAAAAAAATCAGCCGTTACTCAGAGTCTGTTTTTTTAAATGATTTTTATTTTTAAAAAATTATTGTTAATATTTATTTATCTAAACAATCTAAAAACTCAAGTAAAAATTAATTTCAAATAAATAATATAAATAAAAAAATTCATTTAAAAAAAAACGTTTCAATCATATTCCCTTAACCATTCATTCTCCACGAAAACCCACCTTTTATTGTTGTGATAATTGCTCTATTTTTCTCTCTCTCTGTAGAGCATTCTTGATTGAAGACTGTGACCATTGAAAAAAAAAACATTTGTGGTAATGATAATGATAATGATAACGATAAAACTTCATAGACATCGATATATGGAAAGAGGTAGGATTCAGGTTTCTGTCCTCTTCCCATCACAACTCATTATATATTAAAAAAAATAAAAAAGGAAGTTTCTAGCCGAATGACACTAGAAAGTATACATGCGCCTTTATGCATGGTGTCAACTGATCTCACCGAGTGATTATGGCGAGGAAACCTCGGATGATTATGACGGCGGGTTCCAGTGTTTTATAGGGAAGAACACCTTTTTATCTTTTGAGCGTTTGCTTCATCCATGACGAGCTAGTTTGATTCCTATTTTATCTATCTCTGGTTCATGTTCAAAATAGCTAGGAGAAAGAGATATATTTCATGAAACTATCATTTTGAATATGGGCAGCCACCATTAAAATGAAAAACTCGTACTAAGATTACCTCTCGATCATCAAAATTTGAGAAGGAAAACTGGTTTCTACAGGGACCCCGTGGCATGGAGGCTCAATAGTTTGTACCCTCTAATGAAGACGAAGGATCATTACCTTCATGGTTCTTTCCTCCCCTGGCTAGGCTTTTAGATTCCCATGCACAATGTTTTTTTGTTTTTGTTTTTTTAAGCTCAATATATATAGCTTTTTATAGTTTTGTCACAACAAATTCTGCTGTTGCGTTTTGAATTTGTTTTGCTACTCTTATGCTTTCTCTCGTCTTTTCCTCGTATGTTCCTTCTCATGGTTTTCCTTCCTTTTCTCTTCAGTAACAGGCACAGAAGTACAATCAATCCTGCAACACAAGGTAAAAGATAGAAGAGGAGGAGTAATTTTACATATCTCGATCCGTTTCCTGAACAGTTTTTGAAACAAAGTTGAGAAGAGAAGATGGGTTTCTGGACTCTTTTCGAGGTGGCATCTTTGCCCATTATACAAGTCCTACTCATCAGCTTCTTGGGAGCTTTGATGGCAACTGAGTACTTGAATCTTCTCCCTAAGGATGCCAGAAGATCCTTAAATAAGGTAAGAATCAAGAATTTCATTGTCTCAAGGTTGCGTTTTGTTCCCTCTACAACGACGAGAATTGTTTTTTCCCCAATGTAGATTGTGTTCATGGTGTTTACACCCTCTCTCATGTTTGCTAGCCTGGCCAAAACGGTTACCCTCGAAGACATTATCTCATGGTAGGCTAAGAGAAATTAATTCAAGCTCCTTACTTTTGACATGCTGGCAGCAGGTGTAATCCTGCAGCTTTTGGAACCAATTTGGTGCAATTCTTTTAGCTGGAAAATTGATTCCTGTTCTGCTTTGGTTGATCATATGCTCAGGTGGTTTATGCCTGTTAACATTGGATTCACATTCTTAATCGGAGGCATTCTTGGATGGATACTTGTTAAAATTCTGAGACCAAAGCCTCACCTAGAGGGCCTTGTTATTGCCACATGTTCATCAGGTTAGATGTGATTGCACTAATCAGCTTGTTGCATTCATGCGCGTAGATTATTGAAACCCCGGATTGTTTTCTACTTTTGCTGCCAGGAAACCTGGGAAATCTTCTGCTCATAATTATCCCTGCGATCTGTACTGAGGACGGGAGTCCATTTGGTGATAGTAGTATTTGCACCTCCGTTGGACTCTCGTACGCTTCTTTCTCGATGGCGGTAATCTTCGAATTGAAACTCAGCAATGCAGCATCGGGAAAGCATATATTTTCTTTGAAATCTCATTCTGTTGTGGTTTGCCAACGCAGCTAGGAGGTTTCTACATCTGGACTTATACATTCCATCTAATACGATCGTCAGCTGAAAAATTGAAAGCACTTCAAGCAGTAGAAGAGATCTCAAAAGTACACAACAATGATTTGGACGCTAGCCAGGAAACTCACCTGCTAATAGGACAAGATCTGGAAAATGTCGCTGCATCGACCAAGTTTGCTGAAGATACTGAAAGCCAAGCTGTTAGTACTTTAACAATAGTATTTATAACTGGATTCCTATATACACGCAGATATCAGCAGGCCTGATATTTGGACTTCTGAATCTCTCTGGTTTCAGATTGTTTCCCGAGAATCAGACCATGAACATGGAAAAGGGAGTGTATCTTTCTGGACTAAATTAATTGGATCTCTTCATCAGATTTTAGAGGAGCTCTTGGCACCCCCAACTCTAGCTGCAGTGAGTTTCCTCTGCATTTCACCTGCATTTTCTCTTAATTGAGAAGAGCTAGACACCACCTCTGTCTTTCATCATCAAAATGCCAGATGTTAACAAGCTTCACGTTGTCCTTCTTCCATCAGATTTTGGGATTCATCTTTGGAGCAACTGCATTTTTGAGAAATCTGATAATTGGTTCAGACGCCCCTCTAAGAGTGATCCAAGACTCCATCAAATTACTCGGGTATGGATGTCTATCTTTCGACTTACAATTGTTCCGTTTACATCCAACAATTTCAGGTATCTAAAAGTGAAAACATCCTGTTGCAGAGATGGAACCATTCCTTGTATAACTCTCATATTGGGAGGCAACCTAACTGAAGGTAAATAAAATAAAATAATAAAGAACTTGTTAGAGATTCTCAAACCACCATAAATGGCAGCACATTCTGACAAGCTTTTATGATGTACTACTCTACATGAAAAAGGCTTGCGCGCATCCAGAATCAAATCATGGATCGTTGTTGGGGTGATCTGTGTCCGATACATCATACTTCCTGCAATTGGTCTGTGGATTGTTAAAGCAGCTGGCCATCTTGGTTTTCTCCCATCAGACCCACTCTTTCACTATGTTCTGATGATTCAGTATACCCTCCCACCCGCCATGAATATCGGTAATCAATGATATTCAGTCGCCTTTTACAGAATCTGGATATTATAACAGCTGCTGCTAAATTTGCTAATAATCTTGAATGAACAAATCTGCAGGCACTATGACACAGCTGTTTAATGTGGGACAAGAAGAGTGTTCGGTCCTGTTCTTGTGGACATACATAGTAGCAGCCTTGGCACTCACTGCCTGGTCGACAATCTTCATGTGGATCTTGTCCTGAGTAAACCTTTAGAGTAGGATGTAACTACTACAAGCCAAAAGTATGAGGTTCATCAGATTAAAATGGCCATATATAGGTATATAATAGTGATATTTTCTTGATTATTGGATTGCTTTATCGAAGCTTTTGCTATAGAGTTTATTCATTTCCCATTGTTGCATGTTTCCTAGCTCTTGTAAACACAAACACAGTCATAAAAAAAACAGAATAGGCTATGACATTGCTGTTCTTGGCGCTGCATCTTCATGCACGAGAAATAATTCCGCGACAATTATATTTATAGCCAGGAAGTCAATTTTTCAGAGTCCTATGTACCTCAATCGGTATTATTGTACGAGTGTGTATTAGTTTTGGCTTTAAACTTCTTGATCTTATTTTATCTAATATGGCCTAATCCACTTGACATGTTCAAACACGATATGATCAAACCCTAGCTTAACTTAAAAAGAATTTCAAGTGGTCGGCCTTTTTTTTTTTTAAAAAAAAAACAAATATTATGATAACATAAATTTTAGTTAACTCGTCAAACATCCAATTGAGTCTAATAATTTTATTATTTCATCTATTTTTTTATCTGATTATATGATGATGAAAATAAACATGTGCATGAAAGCTAGTGAATAAAATCTTAGAAAAATAACTAAAACAATACAAAACATTGCATAAAAAAAGCACTTGTTAATATTATAAAATGAACACTATAATAGTATATGAAAACCAAAAATTGGTGTATTTGATAAAATAACTTTCATTTTAATAAATTTAATTTAACAAAATATAATTAAAAGTGTTGGGTGGGAAAGCCAAAGTGACCTTAATAAAAAAAAGTTGAATATATAGGTTTTTATGGGCCAATAAATGGACAACTTTGCATCTACTAATAGATTTTATATCATCTCAAGTGACTAGAAAACTTGATAAAATGTTTTGGTCATAGAATTTAAACTTGAAATATATATCACAAGCTAAGTTGAGACTTTCTTGGATACAAAACCTTCATGAGATGTACTTTTTTTATTAACATGTTTGAGATAGATTACGTGTTCCTCGACTAATTTCACGAGTTTTTAAATTAACGATCATATAAACTTTAACAAATATATAGCTTCAAACATGAGATCACATGGATAACAAACAAACTCCCCATTTAAGCCCCTTTTTTTATGTCATGAGAGTACTTTTATTTATTGGTGGTGGGGAACACCATAGATACCTGTACATTTTAATTAATATTATGTTATGTAATAGGGATGTCTGCTGCATATAAGCCCATCTATTTTGTTTTAATGGCCAATGGCCCGCTAACTCTTTGTACTACTATTCGGCCCGAGTAATTTATCGGACCACAGAATATATCCACATAATAACACCAAAAAACTTTCGGACCCTCGAGTTCATAAAGAAAGAAAAAACCTTCGTGGACACTCGTACAGTCGTACTTGAGATATTTTAAAACCCTACAAGGACTCAAGAAGTTAGGGTTCTTGCCACAAAATCATGCATTCGATGCTTCCTAGAACTGTGGGATACATTTGATTCTATTTAACTAGTTAGCAGCCGAGGCCTTCCTGCTGGGTTTTGCTAAAATATCCTAATTTTCATTGCTGAAACTCCAAGTAGATTATGTGCTTTGACCACCGGTGTGCTTGCTCACGAAACCATGTTTTTATTTTGGTCATATGAATCAGATTGATTGTGCCTTTTAAATTCTTGCAGATGCTATGAACTCTTTGAATCCTTACCCAAAATCCTCTATGACATGACTCAATTATTCTTTTTTATATCTTGATATCTTCAAAATCATCCCTAGATAGCATGGTGTGATGACAAATGTTTGTGATCTGTATAGCAGGTCTCGAGTTCGAGTTAGTATGTTCATTATTTATAAAAGTCTAGAACAACAATAATTTTACTCATTTACCTGAACCTACAAATAACACTTTTCAAGGAGTGAGTTTTCCCCACATCCAAACAAATATAATTAAAATCGACTATGTTTTTTTTTTTATGCATATTTATAGATATCATATAACAAATCACATAGACTAGTATAAAATAACATGTTAAATAAACATGAGATTTATAAATCTAAGATTAAACTTTCAAATTTCAAATTTGCTAATTGCATAATACTTCCCTAAATGCGTCATGATTTTCCAATACTTTATTGACCACCCCTCATTTCCTTTTACCACCAAAATTTTCCTTGCATTGGTAATCGATACATTAATTAGTTTTTTGATATTTAATTGAACTATACCTTAAATAAAAAATAAAGTTTTTTTATTTTATCTTAAACAACCCCCACCAATCATTTACCATATCCATACATTCAAGATGATTTTGAAGCTAACTTTATTATAATAGTGTTTCCTTGAATGATGATTTTACCATCACACTTGTGATAAAATGCGCAAAAATGGCAAAATCAAACTTTTTCTAAGTAATTTATTTTAATTTAAGTATTAGAATAACATAATCAAAATAAATGACTTGAATACATAACTTACACTGTGTGGATGACTTTTCAGTCTACAATTATTTTATAGGAATATAGTTCTCTTCAACACCAATATATATATATATATATATATAGTAGTAGCTAGTTTTGAACTTTCTCTCTGCATCTCCAAACAAAACATAAACATAACTTAATTCATAATCGTAGATTAATATATCAAAAGCAACGTAATCCACTCATAAAACACAAAATATAAAAGGTGTTCATTTCAATGTCCCCCCTAGTTTTTGTTTGTTCTGTAACTGGTGATAATGCCAAGTTACGGGCAATATATGAAGTGCATACTTCATCTTCCACTTGCATATAATGAAAGCTCCTTGTAAAGTAATTTAAAGCCTCGTATATATAATTCTACTATGGGAGTGCATGCGACTGATGGGAGTATAAATTAGAATTGAAAGTATATAATCTTTTATTCATGAATAGATTTTCACAAATATAATTTATTTATTTATTTTTTTAATCGCTGACCTCGTCAATTGTCGTGGCAATTCTGTAAAGAAGTGAGATGTTGCGTGACTCCTTTATCGTTGTTCTCGCTATCGCTGGAATAGGCCATTCAAGATTGATTCGGATAAGTAACGTTGTTCTTAGAAATTGTTTGTTTAAGAGTTTGACTCGGATGAAATTTAGTGTTTTTTGTAACTTTAGTATATGGAGTTGTTTTTAAAAGTGATTATTTAAAAATTTTACGCAATAAAACTTAATGTTTATTTGATTATGTGATTGATGTTGTTTTTGAAAATATTTCTTATTTAGAAATGTTGAATATAATTAACTCAAGTTTTCATATTGTTTTTTTTTTATTTTTAAAAAAGGTTATTTCATGTGTTTTTTTTAAATAAAATAAAAATAATAGTCTTTATATTGTTTTAGTTTTATGAAATCAAATACTATGATGTCTTGTTTTAAAACATCATAACCTGATAATATAATTTTTGAATGGATGACTCTGTATTTAAATAACACCACAGCTTCACTCTCCCATTAAACGCCCCATGGCAACCAAGTCTAAGCCTGCAAGCTCCTTATCTTCTCCAAACTCCACGTCAAGAAAGACCTTGTGGCCTTTCTTTACTGTTCTTTTAACGGTTCTATCTCCTGTCTTGGTTGCTACACTCGTTTGTCAACTTGACTCGTTCGAACCAGCTCACTTACCGATCCACGAGCTCACACAGCCACCGTTGAAGGCTTTGAAGAAGAATGATCACATGCTTCAAGGATCAGAGCCTGTGGGTTTCAAGCAGTTGATTGGACCAGAAGATATTGCATATGATAGCAATTCTGGGGTTGTTTACACTAGTTGTGCTGATGGGTGGGTTAAACGAGTCACGATTAATGACTCAGTTGCTGACACAATCGTGGAGAACTGGGTCAACACTGGAGGGAGGCCTCTCGGACTCGCCCTTGGACACGACAATGAAGTTATCGTAGCCGATGCTTACAAGGTTTGTAACGTTAATTAATCAAATCAATACTCTATTACAAGAACTAGACTACTAAGCATAGGGCTCTTTTATATATATATATATATATATATATATATATATCCTTTTTATAAGCAGATCATAATTTTCACATTTTAATATCCTGTTTTGGTGAGAGTGTAACCCAGGTGGATCCTATAGAAACTATCAATAAAAATAGTAACCTTAAAATATACAAATTGTGTTCTTTGGTTTGGTTGCGGGGTTAAGGAATAATATAAATTAAGTTATAAGGTTTTATGTAATAATTTAAGTATTTAGATGAGATGATACTTAATATGATATCAGAGCTCCAACGGTCATGAGTTCGAATCTCATCACTTTTATTTTATTTGATTAAAATCAAGCACATGTTACATAGGGGTCTTTCTAGAAGTTTGAAACCCAAAAGACTTTCACTTGAAGTAGTATATTAGAAAATAATATAAATCATATTTTAAAACCTCATCTAACAACTTAAACTCAGATGATTCTAACAACTATCACATTAGCTTGTTTATATATATAAGGACTGCTAAGATAAGTGGCGAAGTCTAACAATTATCACACTGGCTTGTTATATATATATATCAGGGACTGCTAAAGATAAGTGGAGAGGGTGAAGTGGAGCTTCTAGCTGATGAGGCCGAGGGTGTAAAATTCAATCTCACAGACGCTGTAGATATAGCAGAAGACGGCACCCTCTATTTTACAGATGCTTCATATAAATACAGTTTGCATGAGTTCTTGTGGGACATTCTGGAGGGTAAGCCATATGGTCGAGCATTGAGCTACGATCCAGTTACCAAAGAGACCAAGGTTTTGGCCCATGACCTCTACTTCGCTAATGGAGTTGCGGTCTCACCAGATCAACAGTATGTGGTATTCTGTGAAACAGCCATGTATGTTCCCAACAATCTTTTTTTACGATTCTTGCAAACATGCATGCTGGTTATGGAAAATATCTCTCTCTGGTGTAGAAGCTTGCTCTGCTAGTATATTTCTTCTGAATTGATCTGAACAGTTGCTCAAAATATTTCTCTCTTTCGTTTGGCTTTCATAAAGGCATTTCCCCCCCTAAAATATGCGCTAAGGGATAAGGCTATATGTTATCAAAACATTGAGATGATAAATTTTATAAGTTATCTAACTATCTATGAATTCTCATTGAATTTTTATGATCAACTGAACTGGTAGATGTATATTTGAACTGGTTATCGCAGGAGAAGGTGTCGAAAATATTACATCCAAGGAAAGAAAAAAGGGAGCCTGGAGACATTCATTGACAATTTGCCTGGGTTTCCTGATAACATCCATCATGATGGACATGGCCATTACTATATTGCATCGGCCTCGGTAATTTAACTGCGTTGCTACTCTCTTTACTCGCATTAATCTTCTTTTTTTTCTTTCAATTAGAGACCTCTACTCCTACATTGAGGCCTGCATGTCTATAAGATGTAATCGAAGGACTTAGTCCAGGTGGTCTAGTTATCATTAGACAGCTTGAATGGATTAGAAATATGACTGCTGTTTTATTACACCATTAATCAATGTTGTTGCAAAAACACAACAGGAAATCACAGTTGCACTGGACCTGGCTATCAGACATCCTTTTCTTCGGAAGCTTGCGGGAATCTATACGAAGTACGTAGGGGAGCTTCAGGTGTGGAAGAATAGTGGAGTTTTCATCGTCGATTTGGAAGGGAAACCAACGGAGCATTACTGTGATCTGGGTTTGGCATTGATTTCTAGTGGGATCAAGATTGGAAACCATATATACTGCGGCTCCCTCCTCTTTCCCTACATTGTGCGTCTTGATGTAACAACGCATCCTGCGCGAGCCACGGTGTAAGCAACGTCCCTATATAACCGACCATATATACAATGTACCGATTTGCAAGTAAACTGATCTTTCAAGATGATGCGTAATCATGTAGTTGATCAGGCTCGGGTTGGTGAGAAGATGATGCATTCTTATCCACGGTAGATGGAGTTCTATTCGTTCCGAAGTAGATCTATCACTTCGGAATATTGTAATATAGATCCACGTCTAGACATCCTATAACAATTGGATTGTCGTCAATAAGTATTGTTTGTAAAAACTAATCAATATGACAATAATAAAAAATGAACAAAAGAATATTAAATATCACAAGTTAATATATCAATTAAATATAAGAAATACAGGCAACATACTAATCAACATCATCATCACATAAAAATAAATGCATTGAATATACCTGCATAATGCTAATTATCATCATCATCACCTCTAATCAAATCATCATCATTATCATCATCACCAACGGCTTCATTATCATACTCAATTTCCTCATCCGAATCCATTTCATTATCGTCTCCCTAATTTCCCTCTACCGTAAACAAATTATTTTGGTTCACTTCTTCATAATAAGATGTCAACAAATATACTTGGTTCATCAAGTGTCATATTAGGAAGCACACAACATGGTTGAGAAATTTCATCTGATTGATCAACAAATATACTTGGTTCATCAAGTGTCATATTAGGAAGCACACAACATGGTTGAGAAATTTCATCTGATTGATCAACATCAAATGTTTTAACATTGTCACTATTTTCAATAAATTCACCCATCTCAACATTATAACGACTTCTAGTTGTTGTCTTCATAACTGCCTACCATTCTGAAGATTTATTATCGGGTGGACACGTATAGTAGACTTGTTGACATTGCTGGGCCAAGACAAAATCTCCACTTCCATGTAGTCTAGAGGTATGCTTGATCTCAACCAAACCATTTGAACAATGCACTTTAAGCCCACGCTTGGTATTGTACCAATGACACTTAAACATAAAAACCTTGCACTTACTCCCTAAATGTTTAAGCCAGATCACTTCTTCATGCATTCCACAATAATCAATTTCATTACCATTGTAACAACTTCCTTTCACATAAACCCTGTTATTCATTATTTTCTTATAGCGTTCATAAAATTGAGTACGAAATTTAAACCCATTGATATAATACCCCATTATAACATTTCACATAATTTGACGGACCCTTAGAAAGTGCAAAGATTTGATTCTCAATTCCAGTTGATTTGTATTCAATCTAGCATAACAATAACAATGTATGAATTATTATTTCATACAAAATAGTAAATTTAACAAAATATGTCCTGAAAAATACTTACACGGTTTTTCAACCAAATTGGAAATCCCACCTCACATAGTTTTTCAATTTCAATATCGGTCAATTGTGGTTATCGTGAATGTAGCTCAAGCCGACAATGCCTAAATCTTAAATTATAAGTTGAAATCAAGTTATTATAAATTCAAAAAAAAATATTTCATACTTACTCTATATAGGGTTTCAATTCTTGACAAATGAAAATGACATAGTTATGCACAATTTTTATTTCTTCCTGCGATAATTGCCGTTTATAATATTTTTTAGACAACTTTCTTCCTGGATAGGAAAAAATAGAAAGTTGTCCACCTTCACTTTTAGCTCCACCATCGTCATTTCGTGGAACTCGATTCCATATTGTTTGAACATCATCACCAAAATAATAAGATGCAAAATTTTTAATTTCATCTATCAAGTACGCTTCCCATATGGAACCCTCTACTTGGGCTTTATTGGTGACTTTCTTCTTCAAATAGAACATATACCTACATTATTTATGTAGATTAGTTTGAAAAATAAACAAATTATTCAATTAAAGTGAATTAAAATTATATTGTATAAAAACATACCGTTCAAATGGATACATCCATCGATATTGAACGGGTCCACCAACTTGTGCCTCATAAGGTAGGTGTATTGCTAAGTGTTCCATGAAGTCGAAGAACGATGGAGGGAAAATCCTTTCAAGTTTACAAATTATTTCAATAATATTTCTCTGCATCAACTCCAAGTGTTGGACATTTAAATTAGTAGCATAGATGTCCCGAAAAAATACTGACAATTCTGTTAATGCCTCCCACAATGGTCTAGGCAAGTAAGGTCAGAACGCAACAGGAAGAAGTCTTTGCATAAAAACATGGCAATCATGACTTTTCGTGCCCGAGACCTTACATTGTGCCTCTTTCACACACCGTGATATGTTTGAAGCGTATCCATCAGAAATGACAACTCTTTCATCCACGCCAACACTTGTTGTTTTTTCTTGAAGAGATAATAAATGGCTTTCAGCTTGTAAACTCAACCACTTGCATCTTGTTGCAAATGTAAGCTTGGCTTTTACAATACAACTGAATATCCAACCTAGCATTTACATTATCCTTGCTTCTATCAGGGCAATCCATTATCGTGTAGAACATATTGTCAATTTTTTTCTATATACATGACATCTAGGTTGTGACTGAATTAAATTTGTTTGCCAATATGGAAGCTCCTAAAAATGCTTTTCTTCACCCAATTGTGATAGACACCAAATCCGGAATTTACCCACAATTTGAAGAACTACCAACATGTCCTCGAAGAACTTAGAAACTTCAACAAACATTTCTAAACCAGATTGACGAGGAAAAGGAGTGAGCTCTTCAATTACTCCTTTTATAAACTTATCCTACTGATATCCGTAAGGGTGATTCATGGGTAGGAATTGTCTATGACGAGTTAAAGAATGAATTTTCTCCACCATGTTTTAATCGAAATGCCTTGTTGTGTTCCATATAATAAGGACATGATAATTTGCCATGTGTACTCCAACCCGACAACATACCATATGCTAGAAAATCACTTATTGTCCACATCAAAACCGCTTTAATCGAAAATTTTCTTTATGGTATACATCATAAGTTTCGACACCTACAAACCATAACTTATTCAATTCATCAATCAAAGGTCTTAAAAAATATCAAGGTTTTTCTCGGATTCTTTGGCCCGGAATTATCATTGATAAAAACATAAATGGTCTTGTTATGCACTTCCAAGGAGGCAAATTGTACACAATTACAATTATCGGCCAACAAGAATATGAATTTCAAACCAACATGCGTAAATCACATCATGCCAATGATACTTTATTTTCATCATGAACTTCCACGTAAATCACACCTTATTTTCATGTCATCAACCCCATAATACAACATGCGCTTATTAAGACACACATCATATTTCTCATAACCAAGTCCAAAAGGTCGTATAAATTTCTTGGCATCATAAAAATTTGAAACCAAATTAGCATCATTAGGCATGCAACTCTTAGCAAATTCAGTGAATTTGTTGAAAGCATTCTGAGTTAAATTTGACTTCATATTAAGCAATTGTACACAAGCAGATAGTTTTGATTGCTTAGTACACCCATCCCACAAAGGTTCCTCTGCATCTTTCAACAACTTAAAAATTTTAGATGCCTCTAGATTCAGAGGTTCCTCTATCACAACAGTACTCCAATCCCTATCATTATAGTATGCATCATCATCCCTCATTGCATCTAGAACCATATTTCTATATGGATTTGCATCTCCTCATCATTCACAACACGACTAATCCTCGTTGATGAAGGTCCGACCATATTATCTCGTCATAAGGCTCCCGTGTACAGTCCAATTTTTATAATAAGGTAAAAACTTTTTCTCAATAAGTGATTACAAACATCATCTTCTGTCTGAAACTTTTGATTTTTGCATTTCACATAAGGACATCTAATTTTCCCCACTAATATATTTCTTTCAATTAAATATGCAAAATCAATAAATCTTCTAACACACTCAATATATTCAGGATTCATACGACTACTTCTCATAAGACGATACATTCACTCTTGATCATCCATATTAATCTAGTAAACATTATAAGATAGAAACATTTTGGAAAGTTGATTCATTTTGTATTACACATAATGTAAACATTTGACGCATAATGATCTCTAGTTTATGGATTATTCATGGCTAAGACAAAAAAACCAACAAATACTTAACAAAACATCAAACACACAACAACAAAACACATAGGAGCAACACACACAGCAACACCATACACAACAATATGCATTAAATTGATATTAATACTCAAATGACACAATCAACAAATTACACTAACCTTTCAAGTGAATTTAATACAATTTGAAGTCAAAAGATATTGATCGATGCCTGATTTTCCTTTAAAAACCCTACGTGAGAGATGTTGTTAGTACTTTCAGAAATTGAGTTACAATATCGACAAAAAATAAATTAAAATCAACTAAGAAATAACCTTAGCTTATCAAATCTACAATTCGTTTGTACTTCTTAGTTTTATAGACAATTTGATCAGCAGATCGTCTCTTTTGAATATTCTCCTACTTTCTTCCCCTCTTTACAAGTGCTCTTTCATTTCTTCCCTAACGTAAATGAGCAACCAATTAGTCCTTAGATCAAAGGGTATTATGATGCTCAAACAAACCAGCTTTGATCTTCTTTGGTGTATAATATTTTTCAAAGTATCAAATACACGAAATTAACAGACGAGGGTTTTGTTTTCTATTTTAATCTAAAGAAAGAGTGCAAATATCTAGCATTTCTCCCTAGCGCCTGGTTTATGCTATTTCCACAAAAGAAAAGGATGCTACAATAGCTAAATACATCTATAGAAGAAAAGGTAATTGAGATTTCAATGTCATCTTCTAAGTGAAGAGGATTGCATTTTGAAGTAGCAAAATCAGTGATCATATCCAAAAATATATATTTAACAAGACTTCTTGATCAAGACGCAAGGAAATTGCCAAAGGAACCAACTATTAGTTCTCATAATAAATAAAAAATTGCAAGACCGGACCTCCGGTTAAGCAAAGTTAACACCTACAAACAATCGGCATGAGTCCACAAAATCATAAATTTATTTGCAATTAACAAATCCAAATTTCTCATAGCTTTCTCAAGGTACAATAATACATCTACAACTGAACTATCGTGAACATATAACAAATTCTGATATATCGCATAATAAACGACATCAAATCATAACATCCATTGATATTAAAAAAAATTCCATCCCTTAAACCCACTCGTGCATAATATAATGCAAACACCCCCATGTCCTTAAATAGCAAATTCTGATATATCGGACAATAAACGACATCAAATCATAACATCCATTGATATTAAAAAAATTCCATCCTTTAAGCCCACTGTGCATAATATAATGCAAACACCCCCATGTCCTTAAATAGCCAGAAAACTCACATTAATCAATCGAAAAGTCAAATCATGCATTCTTCTTATAAGAATCAAATCCTAGATTATAAAGCCATTACAGAGGAAAATTACCAGCATTCATACTCGTTAAGGAACCATCTCACCTAAAAGCTTAAGCTTATAAGTGAGGTCCCATAATATGATTTATATTATCCTCTAACACACCCCCTCAAGTGAAAGCCTTTTGGGTTTGAAACTTGCACAGGTCCAAATCACCTTGTGCTTAATTTTTATCAATTAGAATGGGGTGGTGAGATTCGAACTCATGACCGCTGGGTCAACAAGGTTCTGATACCATGTTAAGGAACCATCTCACCTAAAAACTTAAGCTTGTAAGTGAGGTCTCATAATATGATTTATATTATTCTCTAACACATACATTGTTGAAGATACCACATACTCTTTTACAGATCAAGACCATAAGGCCAAAGGGGTAATTAAGGAAACAAAAGAGAAGCCAATAATATGAAAGAGCACATGGGGTGTTGGGTTATGCTTGAGGAAGAAAGCTAACTAACACAAAATAACCCAAGCAAAGGACATGTGGAGAAGGAAGAGGTTCGTGCTCTCCTCCGACAGAGTTAGTTTAAGCATTCGACTCTCCTCTCCTCTTTAAATAAAGTGGAGAGAGATATATTGAAAAAGTTATTCTCTAATGCCTTGGTTTTGATTCCAAAAACATTTGGCTCTTTGGGAACATTTTCTTCCATTCTTCTTTAACTTTAAACACATTTTCCTCTCAAGTTGACACACCTATTGTGCTATCCTTCATTGCTAGATTGGTGAAGAATGATTTTGTTGTGTAATTTAGAGTTTTGTGATGTGCTGGCATTTGGCATTTAGACAAGGACTTCTAACTTACAAGAGAGCTAGTCCCTTGTCATGTTAAATTTTACTGGCAAGTATAGTGTTTTTTTTCTTCTAATGGTTGATTGAAGATATGGTAGAGGCAATGCCACAAGCTATGAGATCAAACCAGCAACCTTAAGTAGTGCATTTTAGAGTCTTCATACTTATTTTTTATCCCATGAATATTAAAAAGGAAATATACCTCAACATGTGTATAACAAGATTACCAATGGTGTTTTTACTTGCATCAAAATTTCTATTCTGAGCTCCTGCACTCTAATATTTTCTACATAAGTTTTTCTGTACATTTAAACAATGATCAATCAAGTGCATATGTGGAAAGAGCCTTTCGATCACCGATGTGCAAAGCTCATTTAAATGGTATTTTCTGAACAATCTGACTGAGTGATCATTTTTAAAAGTTAAAAGACATCCTGATCGAATAGAGGTAATCAATTGATGATTTAGTAAACTACAAGAGCCAAGGTTGTGACAATCTCTTTTATGATTTTGACTGTGTGTTTATTTGCACTTGCTTCTTCTCTTTTAGCTCAAGAAAATAAAATAAATTACAAGTAACTTCCAACTATACCAACTAGACCATATGCCGATCAAGAAAGGCTTGAGCACTAAAATTCATGAACCACTCTACTTAAAAAATTGCAGATAAAGCTGAAAGCAAGGAATGAGGATGATTTCAAGTGAAAATGGAAACCACATTCTAAATATTAAATGATAATTATACAGAAAAATATTATAAATTGAAGCAAAAGAAATATAGCTACCATACTTGAAATTACCAAAGAAAGAGAGTAAGAAGACATTAACTTCAAAGTTAGACTATGCTTAGTGCCACGCAGACAATAGAAAAATTGAATATAATACTAATTAAAATCAACTGCAGAGATCCTTTATGTCCACTAGAAGAGCCCATTTCGTTTACATTTTTCTTTTTTTGTTTTTCCTTTTTTTTTTCATCAAAGTCATAACAAAACCAAGCTCCGACCACGACTACTAACATCCCTAAACCCTAAACAAATTTAGAAACAAAGAAAATAAACATGAAACCGAGCAGAGATTTGAATTTTGAAATGGTGACCGTACCTTCGTTGTGGTGGTGATAGGCCTGTTGGGTGGTCAAGCTCGTCGTCTGGCAGGTGGTGTTCCAAAGGTGCACGTGCCGTTGCAGACTAGGTTTCAGTGCAGAGGGAGGATTCCGACGAGGTAGTGTAAGGTGGTCGGAGTTGATGGCTGATTTTGTTGAACCGAGAGAGAGAGAGAGAGAGAGAGAGAGAGAGAGAAGGTCTTCGGTTTTAGAGAGTGAAGGTGACCGAACCGAAAGAGAAGAGAAAAAGAAGAAGAAGGGAAAAAGCCGATGAGGCAGGATTGATTGACAAAAGATGCTAGAATATTTTCGAGAAGAAGAGATTGAGCTGGTGTTTGGTTGATGATTGGTTAATGTGAGTAAATGAACACTGGATATTCAATTTAAAACGGTAAAATGGTGCATTTCATCTTTAATTTGCAACGGAAATTCCGTTACACTTGCAATGAAAAATCCATTGCAAATTACACTTGTAACGAAATATCCGTTGCAATCTTTGTTTCTTTTTTTTTTTTGCAATTCGTTTAGCAACGGAATATTTGTTGCTAAACAATTTCCGGATGCAAATTTAGCAACGAAATTTTGCCGTTGCAATATTCGTTGCTAATGGCACCCTTTTCTTGTAGTGACCCCTATATATATAACCGAACATGCATTAATGTACCGATTTGTAGGTTTTTCAATTTCATACCTATCAACAAATTATATTGATTGGACAAGTTCTTGGAAACATTTTGTCCGCAAACATGTTTTGTGATTTTGTTTAGTGAGATGTGAGATTTTTGAGGTAAGGTGCATGCTAAAAGAATAATATTTATGGGCGAAGGGTAAAATCGCAAAAACTTTTTCACCATTGAAATGTAAAGGATGTTAAGTAAGGATTGAAAAAAATATGAGAATTACTAATGAAATATATATTAATTACAAAAGTTGAAATAAAGATGTTTTATCAAATTATAAAAAAATTATACTTGCAAAACTCAATCATCAACAATAAAGTTTAAAGCCATTTTCATCTTGATTCTTGGCTTTTAATTTATAAAAATTAACCCTTAATTCACCATTAAACTTTCAATTGTATTTAATTTGGCCCTTGATTTTGCTGATTTAAAACTCTTGTGCCTTTTATGGTTCGCTCATTGGCTTTAAATTTCTTTAACCAAATGCTTAATTGTTTATCAAACTTTTATATTTATGCAATTAAACCCTTGATTTAATTAGATTGACCTTTCAAAATCATGATCAAACACTTAGACTTCAATTTATTCCAATTGAAGCTCTAATTAAACTAAAAAAATAGTTTTTCTTGCAATCAAACTCTAAATAAGTTCAATTTAACCATATCTTGGCTATCTTCTTCGTCGTATTTATAAAGAGCAAAGGATAAAATTAAATGGTTTTGATTTATTTTTTGTTTGATTACGAGAGGTTTGATTAATGATCTGGTAGGAGTTTAAATCATAAATTTAACTTGTTCAAGATTTGGGTTTAAAGAGTTGTAATTGAATGATTGCAATATCATACCCTAAGTTAATATATCCAATTAATTTCTCCATTGTTTTGATATTGTTCCTTAGTTCTTTAATTTTTATTTTTATATCAAAATTACTTTCAATTTCAATTTTTTAATCGTGAACTAAAAATCTCAAATATATTTTCTTCCGATACTCAATTACCAGTCCAATTTCAACCTCCTTTATGTATTTTTATTTTTATTTTTATTCTTATTGTTTTCTATATTGTTTTGTATTTTTAAGATTTATTTTTAAACAAATAAAAATGAAGAAAAATACAAAAAATGACTCAAATTAACTATATTTGAAAAGACTTTTATTCATTTCTCTCCCAAAATATATAAAAATATGGGTCAACATTAGGTTATACCAATAGTTTGGAACTAATAAATGTCCTTGAGAATAGTTAGAAATGTCCAACTCAAGCTAGAAACAAATAAAAATTCCACATATTTTTTGCAGACCTTATGAGAAAACAAAGAAAAATTAGATGCGACTCAGTAGAACCAAGAATCCAAGACAGTGACATCCCAATTACTTTGTCGACAAAAAACCTTTCCACAGCTTTTTTTTATGTTGCCATCTAGATGTTTATATACCTTTTACCCTTAGAAAAGGTCTCCAAATGAAACTCCTATAGCATGAGTTATTCTAGTGAATCTCACAATATTATCTGGATATTCTATAAGTAATAAGGTTATGACTAAGAAAAATAATAGCGTGAGTCGTACATGATGCGATTAAATTGACTTACTTGTCATTATACAAGAGCTAAAACAGCTCGGGGTCCGTCCACTGTGCACTGTGACTCATGTGCACTGTGGACTGGACATTTGCCCTTCCTGCGTCTTGCGCGTATGTGCGCCTTTTTTTTTTTGTCTATGAACAGTGTAATGGCGATTTTGGCCTTGGTAATGGGACAAAATAGTGGTCGGCTGAGGTGTAAATAATTGTTGGCGGCAAGGGTGCGAGTGTAATTGCACGCAGTACATACCGGTCCGACCCGCCGCCTCGGTTTTTATATAAATGGCTAAAGACATTTGTAGCCCCTAATAAGACAAAATCCATTAATTAAGGGCAGGGGCATAAAGGTAACGGGCCATTATTATTTATATATTTTCCGAAATATGTCAGGCGCGTGCATTCGACGCGGCCGACGTTGTCCACCCTGACGCCCCGTTTAAGCGGCGCGTGCGGTGTAATACAGTGGACGGAAATTAGCTACCGGCGTCGCATCCGATGCGCCTCTGATTGGTCTTCCTCCTGGCGCGACACGTTTGTACACACAGTGGTCGTGGACGCGGCGGAGGCCGGTTGAAGACGGCGACAACCTTTCTCTCTCTCCCCTGCACGTAAAAGTGCAGGAGAGGCCCCCGTTTTGTTAACTTTTACACTTCGGTCCCTGAACTTGCAATTTCTCTCTCGCACTGTCACTTGGTTACATTAGTTTTACTTTGTCGCAATTTCGTCCTTCGGGTGAAATTAATTAAAGTGCAACGTTCACTTCGGTCTTGGAACTTTTTATTTCCGGATTGGGTCCAAATTGATCATTAAATTTGGTACACAGGTTTTAATTTTTGCAATTTTATCCTTGAATTAAAATTGATAATAAATGTTATTTTCATTTCAGCCCTTCAACTTTTGATTTATGATTTAAATCCCTGTTTAAATTTTTAATGCTTATCAAATAATTGTAACATTTTTCTAATAATTTTATTTTCCATCAAAAAATTTCTGTGATTTATTTCTGTCACTTTCATTAATTAGAATAATAATAATAATAATAATAATAATATTTTGTTAATGTTTTTGAGTGTTTTTTCTTCCGTTAAAATTTTATAATTTTAATTGTTTTTGTAATATTTAAATGGGAATAAAAGACAACTCAAGAACAAAAATAGACAAATTTACCTAGGTTACCTACAATTAAGAAACGATACAAGTCACTTTTGTCTCGATTACATTGTTCCTTTTAAGCGGCAAACAAGTCATTATTATATATTTTAATATTTATTGCATATTATCGCCTAAAAATATATAAAGAGATAAAAAATGACCTCGGATTTTTGCAACAAAAAATTAATATCAAGCATTCTTAAATACATTTAATATAATAATATGAAGAATAAATCTTATAAAATATCCTCGTTTAAATTTTTAATGCTTATCAAATAATTGTTACGTTTTTCCTAATAATTTTATTTTCCATCGATTTTTTTCTTTGATTTATTTCTGCCACTTTCATTAATTAGAATAAAATGATGAATCAATCTTATAAAAAATTGTTTTTGAATTTAAATTTATATTTTAGACCCTTTGTTTTTCCTTTTAAGAAACAGTTACCTTTTTTTCACATGTATTTTTGATTTTTACTTGTCCAACTCAGTTGTTTTTTTAACCGGTTTCTTTTGTTGTTTTGTTGTTTTTAACCGAGTATCCGTGACAATAAATTGCTAATAAATCATTTCCCTTCTTAGCACATTTTCTAACAAATTTTATCAAAAGTTTTTAGCAATATCAATACTCAATCACATTTTGGTTGAAAATAACTATTTTTAACAGATTTTATCAATTATAATATACTACTTATATATTAAAACAATAAAATACAACATTTATAAAATCAATTAATTTTTACATAGATAAAAATGTCCAGTAAGCGGCCAATCAACTCGTAGTTATCTAAAAGGGTCCGTACAGAGGCAATGCCTTTGTCATCTTATCTACAAAGCTTTCCTATAAAAGCAATGATTTTGTCATCTTTTAATTGGTTTGAACATTTCCATCATTTCTGTGGAGCGGAAACAAAACAAATGGACAACCCTACGTCAAACCCTCTTTTAACTGTTTTTGACTGAACTTGTAATATCAGCAGCTGGTTTGTGTCTCCGACCTATAGAGGCAATGCCTTTATCTTCCCTCAGAATAAACTTCTGCACTTTTCCGGTGGAGTTTCTCGGAAAATCCTCAAAACAGACAGTTTTTGGGAGCCATGTAATGTGGCAAGTTATCATTGCAAAACATAATTATATCTTGAGCATCAACGTCAAATCCCACTTTTAACTTCACGAATGCACAAGGGGTCTGTCCCCAAAAATCATCTGGCCGCCCAACAACTGCAGCCTCGAGAATTGCTGGGTGATTATACAAAACGGTTTCTACTTCAAGTGTGCATACATTCTCTCCACCTGTAATTACCATCGGAATGTTTCACAATCCCCACTTCTGAACCAGCCGCCGCTGAAAGCATCCTCAGTTGCTTTCAAGTCTATTAATTAGGTAGCCACTCATCACAGTGTTCCCTCTGAACATAATCTCTCCTATCGCTTTACCATCTGCTGGTACACTTTCCATGATGACAGGCCGGGATTCTTTATGTCAACATCTTCCAATCCAAGATGCTGCACCCCTTGTCGAGCTTTCATCTTTAATCTCTCATTGAGAGGAAGTGAATTCCATTCAGGTGTTTCCACGACCAGTACTAACCCATCTATTTTGTTTTAATGGGCAATGGCCCGGTAACTCTTTGTACTACGTACTATTCGGCCTGAGTAATTTATCTGACCAAAAAACATATCCACATAATAACACCAAAAAACTTTAGGACCCTCGAGTTCATAAAGAAAGAAAGAAAGAAAAAACTTTCGTGGACACTCATACTTGAGAGTTGAGAAATTTTAAAACGCTACAAAGAGTCAAGAAGTTAGGGTTCTTGCCAAAAAATCATGCACGCGATGCTTGGTAGAACGGTGGGTTACGTTTGACACTATTTTTATTGCTGAAACTCCAAGTAGATTATGTGCTTAATCTGACCACTGGTGTGATTGCTCACTAAACCATGTTTTTATTTTTTGTTTTGGTTCCATGACTCAGATTGAATGTGCCTTTTACGTTCTTTCAGATGCTACGTACAAACTCTTTGAATCCTTGCTCAAAATCCTCCATGACATACTTGAATTGTACTTTTTTTTCATATCTTGGTATCATTGATGTAATGACAAAAATTTGTGATCTACGATCTTAAATAAAATATTGTAATCCTGGAACAACCGAAACAGGAAATAGATAATTAATTAGTTGAAGTGGTGTGGAGTTTAGTGAAAACAATACAGCCCTCTGCAACATTAAGCTTGAAAGATTAGGAACAGTAAGGCTATATGAGCAGCAGCCGTTGAAAAATCAGCAAAGATTCATCGTAATGGAACTTGATTGCCTGGGAACTGTTTATTAACCAGTGCTACTTGCACAACTTATAACGTGATGAGTTACTTTGAGCATTGAGCAATGCCAGAAAGGCAGGTAGGATTATTATGATCCATTATTATGATGATCCATTATTGGAGGATTATTAAATTGAAAAAAAAAATCTTGAAAATTTAAGAATGGGAAAAAAATGAGGTGGTTCGTTTGATCCCCCTAGTTTTTTTTTCTTCTGTAAGTGGTAATAATGCCTAGTCACCGACAATATATGACGTGTACACTGATCATCTTCCACTCGCATATAATGAAAGCTCCTTGAAAATGAATTAAAGCCACATGTAATTCTCCAAGTCATCTCCCACTTGCATGCTACCTGTAAGGAGTATAAATTAGAATTGAAAGTACATATACAATCTTCTTTTATTCATGAATCGATTTTCGAAGACATATTTTTATTTATTTTCTTAATCGCAGATCTCATCAACTGTCGTGGCAATTCTGTATAAACCCTTATAAAAAGAATAAATAATTAATAAGAATATAGACATAACATCAATATAATTGTTATAAAAGGATAAATAATTAACATAGAAGAATATAGACATAACATCAATATATATAAGGAGAAGAAACAAGAGAGAAATACCTTGCTTGCTTAATATATGCTCTTCTATTATTCCAAAAATTTTGTGTGTGTGTAAGAAATACAAGACAAGTAGTCTATTTATAGGAAAAAGAAATGAACTCAAGAATTATGGAAATCCAAGTGTCCCTCAAGAGTAATAAAAATACAATTTAATGGAAATCTAAGTATTCCTCAAGAGTAATGGACATTCAATAAATATAAATACAATTTAATGGAAATCTAAGTGTTCAATATGTATTTATAACACTTCCCCTTGAATGACCATGTACTTTAAAATTTAAAGGAGAACTTTATATAGATACTTCAAGATCCATATATGAATACTTCAGGATTCATTAAAACAATGTCAAATTGCCTCTTTAAAACCTTGCAAAGGAAAACCCAAGTGGGAAAAACCTAAGCTGAAGGAAAAGAGTACAATTTGCATTGACTTCCCTCAAAAGTACATGTCTTATAACAAATCTTTAAGATGTCGCATTCCAATATTATGGACAAGTTTCTTGAAAGTTGAGGCCAGTAAAGACTTTGTAAATAAGTCTCGCTAAATTATTACTTGACTCGATTTGTTTGATATCAATTTCTCCCTTTGTTTGATATCAATTTCTCCCAATTTCTCCCTTTGTTGGAGCTCGTGAGTATAAAAGAACTTTGGTGAGATATGCTTTGTTTTGTCTCCTTTAATATAGCCTCCTCTGAGTTGAGTGATACAGGCAACATTGTCTTCAAACAATATTGTGGGACTATGGTGAATGGCTGACAATCCACATTTTCTCTTAATGTGCTGGATAATTGATCTTAGCCATATACATTCTCGACTTGCTTCATGTATCGCGATAATCTCTGAATGATTTGATGAAGTAGCCACTAATGATTGTTTGACAGATCTCCAAGAAATTGCAGTACCGCCATAGGTAAATAGATAACCTGTTTGTGATCTCCCTTTGTGAGGATCAGAGAGATAACCTGCATCTGCATATCCAATCAATTGTGGATTTTTCCACAATAAAATAGCCCCATTTTGGTTGTTCCGTGGAGATAACAGAATATATGTTTGACTCCATTCCAATGTCTTTTTGTGGGAGTAGAGCTATATCTTGCCAATAAATTTACTACAAAAGATATATCTGGTCTTGTACAATTTGCAAGATACATAAGTGCTCCAATAGCACTAAGATATGGCACTTCAGGACCAAGAATTTCTTCATCCTCTTCTGGAGGTCGAAAAGGGTCATTTTTTGCATCAAGTGACCGAACAATCATAGGTGTACTCAAAGGATGAGCATTTTCCATATAAAAACGCTTTAGGACCTTTTCTGTATACATCGATTGATGTACAAATATTCCATTTGAAATATGTTCAATTTGTATACCAAGACAAAATTTTGTCTTTCCGAGATCTTTCATCTCAAATTCATTTTTCAAATAGGCTGCAGTTTCTGTGAGCTCTTCAGGAGTACCAATAATATTTAAATCATCAACATATACTGCAATAATAGCAAATCCGGATATTGTTTTCTTAATAAAAATGCATGGACAAATCTCGTCATTCTCAAACCCTCTTTTTAAGAGGTATTCATTAAGACGATTATACCACATTCGACCAGATTGCTTTAACCCATATAAAGATTTTTGTAATTTAATAGAATAAACACTTCTAGGTTCATTACAAAAATCTTTAGGCATTGTAAATCCTTCAGGGATTTTCATATGGATGTCTTTATCTAATGATCCATATAGATATGCTGCGACTACATCCATTAAACGCATATCTAACTTTTCTGAAACCACTAATCCAATTAAAAATCTAAAAGTGATTGCATCCATCACTGGGGAATACGTTTCCTCATAATCAATACCAGGTCTCTGCGAGAAACCTTGTGCAACAAGTCGTGCCTTATATCACACAATTTCATTGTTCTCATTGTGTTTTCTAACAAAAATCCACTTATATCCAACGGGTATAATACCTTTGGGTGTATGGACTACATGTTCAAATACTTCACGTTTTGCAAGTGAGTTCAACTCTGTTTGGATTGCTTCTTTCCACATTGGTCAATCATTTCTATGTCGGCATTCTTCAACAGTTTGTGGTTCAATTTCATCATCACTTCTGGTGATGCTAAAAGCAACCATAAATGCAAATACATCATCTATGATAATTTTATCTCGTTCCAAAATCTCTCCTGTATGAACATAATTTATGGAGATCTCATTATTTCCAGGTACCTGGTTCTCTTCAAGAGGTCTCTCTTCAGGGGGATCAGTATTAGGAGATGATTTGGACACAAAAGATGATGTTTGTTTTATAGATGAGGACTCTCCAAGGGTACCATCATCTATTTGTTGGATTTTTTGTTTTCTATGATTTTTGACTTTGGCTCCAATAGGTCTTCCGCGCTTCAGGCGTGGTATAGATTCATTTGCTGCTATGTTGACCTTTTTCTCTTCAGGAATTTCAATTTTAAATGGAGCATTTGCAACAGGATTATGAGATTTAACTACCTTTTCACTACTGGTGAAAACATCTGGTAATTGATTTACAATATTTTGTAAATGAATTATCCTTTGAACTTTATCCTTCGAACTTCAAGTTCACATTGATTTGTCCTTCGATCAAAATGAGATACCTTCGGGTTATTCCAAGTAATTTCTTCTCGTGCTTCAGGCAATGAATTTATTTTCCCTAATGATGGGAAAATGTTCTCATCAAAATAGCAGTCTTCAAAACATGCCTTAAAAACATCATCAATCAAAGGTTCAAGGTATCTAATAATAGATGGAGAATCAAAACTAATATAAATTCCTATTCTTCTTTGTGGACCCATTTTAGTCCTTTGTGGGGGTGCCACAAACACATATCCCGCACAACCAAAAATTCATAGATGAAATATATTTGGTGGTATACCATAAACAAGTTGTAAAGGAGAATAATTATGATAAGCACTTGGTCTAATTCTAACTAGTGATGCAAAGATATAATATAGCATATCCCCGCATGGATGTAGACAATTTTGATTTCATAAGCAATGGTCTTGCAATTAATTGAAGTCGCTTTATAAATGATTCTGCTAGACCATTTTGAGTATGTACATGAGCAACAGGGTGTTCAACATCAATACCAATAGAAGTGCAAAAACTATCAAATGCTTGGGAAGTAAACTCACCAGCATTGTCTAGTCGAATTTTCTTAATAGGATAATCAAGAAATTGTGCTCGTAGTCTGATAATCTGTGCCATTAATCTAGCAAATGCAATATTTTGGCTTGAAAGCAAACAAACATGTGACCATTTACTTGATGCATCAATCAATACCATAAAATATCTAAAAGGTCCACATGGTGGATGGATAGGCCCACATATATCTCCTTGAATTCTTTCAAGAAAAGATGGTGATTTTATAAGAACCTTTCATGGAGATGGTTTGGTAATTAATTTACCTTGAGAACATGCGTCACATGGATTTTTACTTGGTAAAAGAATCTTAAAGTTCTTTAAATGATGTCCATATGTATTCTTAATAATTCATCTCATCATTATTAATCTTGGATGTCCAAGTCGATATGCCAAAACATAAATTGTTTTGGGTCGGAACACTTCTGGTGTATCACAACGTTTGATTCAATACATTTCATAATCATATAATAAATTCCGGAACAGAAAGTAGGTAGTTTTTCAAGTACAAGCTTCTAGCCCGAAATACGTGCAGTAATATAAAGATATTCTTTTCTATCTTCATCTGTTGTTTCAATATGATAACCATTAACACGTATATCATTAAAACTGAGTAAATTTCTTCTAGACTCAGGTGAATATAATGCATCTTTGATGCTCAATCTTGTGTTATTTGGTAACATAATATTAGCTTTTCCAGAGCCTTTAATCATGTCTGCTAGACCAGATATTGTAGTGACATTAGCTTTGATTAATGTCAAATACTCAAAATATTTATTTTCCTTAAGAATTGTGTGCGTTGTTGCACTGTCTGCTAGACATAAATCTCCATCATGAAAAGCCATGTCACTATTCATAGATAATCAAAGTTTATTATTAAACTTGAACCAAACTGAAAATGTTTATTGTAAACATAAGAACATAGATATTTTAATACAAATAAAAACTCTTAATCATTTATTCCACCACTAAGCATGTTTTCTATCTTATCTGAGTTTTCAAAGAAGTCATAAACATCAAGATAAGTATTGACATCAATACAAGCATTATGATTTTTTCAGAATCATCTTTATGAATAAAATTAGTCTCGGCTGTATTTTGTTTCAGAGAGACTTGATATAAATTTGTAAGATGTTTTGGTGTATGACAGGTACTCGACCAATGACCATGCATACCACACCTATGACACTTATCTTATGGTTTACGCAAATTCTTGCCCTTTCCTTGGTTGAGGTCATTGTGTCTCCACTTCTGGTGGTATGGTGGGTTGATTTTAGAAGGATTATCTCTTCTCCTTTTCCATTGACCTTTTCCATACCTATATCCTTGGTTCTTTCTTGTCTTTTGGACAAAGGTTCCATTCACTTCAGGGAATGGTTTAGAACCTGTAGGATGAGATTGATGATTTTTCATCAAAAGCTCATTATTCCGTTCAGCCACAAGAAGACATGAAATTAATTCCGAGTGCCTTTTGAAATTACGCTCTCTATATTGTTGCTGCAGGACAATATTTGAAGCATGAAAAGTAGAGAAAGTTTTCTCTAACATTTGATCTTCTGTGATATTTTCACCACACAATTTCAGCTGTGAGGTAATTTTGAAAAGAGCTGAATTATATTCACTAACCGATTTAAAATCTTGCAACCTCAGGTGCAACCAATCATAACGAGCTTGAGGAAGTATGGTAAACTTTTGGTGGTCATATCTTTCCTTTAGATTTTGCCACATAACAAGAGGGTCTTTTATTGTGAGATATTCACTTTTCAATCCTTCATGGATATGGTGACGAATGAATATCATTGCTTTTGCACGATCCTGCAGAGATGTGTTATTTCCTTCTTTGATGGTCTCTCCAAGATTCATGGCTTCCAGATGAATCTCTGCGTCAAGGATCCATGACAAATAATTATTTCCAGAGATATCGAGAGCGGAAAATTCAAGTTTCGTCGATTTGCCATTATCTTTATCTATGAAAACAAGAAATAAATTATTAAATAAAATCATGAATATAAAAGAAAAAAATAAAAACAGATCCTTTAATATTGCTATTTATTTAGCTATAGAAATATTAGTTCTTCAGAACTATTTTTAATTTATTAATTCTTCAGGAACTTATGATACTAGTTCTTCAGAACTTATGAAATAGTTCTTCAGAACTATTTTTAATTTATTTAGTTCTTCAGAACTTATAATACTAGTTCTTCAGGAACCATTTTTAATTTATTTAGTTCTTCAGGAACTTATAATATTCGTTCTTCGGGAACGATAAATCTCTTTCTATGAATAATAGTGAAAGAAAATTTGCCAAAAATAAATTACAATAATGAAAAGCAAATATATTAAAATTGATATAAGATGGTTAGAGATTCGTGCTGATAACGTGTTATAAAAAGGATAAATAATTAACATAGAAGAATATAGACATAGTATCAATATAATTGTTATAAAAGGATAAATAATTAACATAGAAGAACATAGACATAACATCAATATATATAAGGAGAAGAAACAAGAGAGAAATACCTTGCTTGCTTAATATGTGCTCTTCTATTATTCCAAAATTTTTGTGTGTGTGTGTAAGAAATACAAGACAAGTAGTCTATTTATAGGAGAAGGAAATGAACTCAAGGATTATGGAAATCCAAGTGTCCCTCAAGAGTAATAAAAATACAATTTAATGGAAATCCAAGTGTTCCTCAAGAGTAATGGACATTCAATAAATATAAATACAATTTAATGGAAATCTAAGTGTTCCAATATGTATTTATAACATAGTGTTTGTTTTTTGATATAATTGAGGTGGTTTTTTGAAAGTATTTGTTTCGGAGTTTGACTTGTTTGGTGATAGGGTTGAGATTGATATATTTTTCATTTAAAAATTATTCAAAATTATATTTAAAAAAAATTATTTTTGATATCAGCACATTAAAATAATCTAAAAATATAAAATAAAATTTAAAATAAACTTTTTTTTCTTTACAAAAAAGCCAATTAACTCAAGTTTTCATATTGCTTTTTTTTAAAAAAAATGTTTTTTTTAATAAAATAAAAATAATAGTCTTTATATTGTTTTAGTTTTATGAGATCAGAGACTATGATGTCTTGTTTTAAAACAATCACAACTTGTTTCATAATGTTTAAATGTGCATGCATCTGTATTTAGATAAGATCACACAGCTTCGCTCTCCCATTCCACGCCCCATGGCAACCAAGTCTAAACCTGCAAGCTCCTCATCTTCTCCAAACTCTACATCAAGAAAGACCTCGTGGTCTTTCTTGACTGTTCTTTTAATGGTTCTATCTCCTGTCTTGGTTGCTACGCTCGTTTGTCAACTTGACTCGTTCGAACCAGCTCACTTTCCGATCCACGAGCTGACACAACCACCGTTGAAGGCTTTGAAGACGAATGATCGCATGCTTCAAGGATCAGAGCTTGTGGGTTTCAAGCAGCTGATTGGACCAGAAGATATTGCATATGATAGCAATTCTGGGGTTATTTACACTAGTTGTGCTGATGGGTGGGTTAAACGAGTCATGATTAATGACTCAGTTGCTGACACAATCGTGGAGAACTGGGTCAACACTGGAGGGAGGCCTCTCGGACTCGCCCTTGGACACGACAATGAAGTTATCGTAGCCGATGCTTACAAGGTTGGTAACGTTACTTAATCAAATCAATACTCTATTACAAGAACTAGACTACTACGCCTAGGGCTCTTTTTTTATATATCCTTTTGATTTATTTTTTTCGGTTGATGCTTAGATTGTATATAAAACAGTTTGAATCTCGTGTTCCAATGAATTGAAACTATAGGCACTGGAATTAAAAATAGAAAGAAAAAAAAAGACCCTTCTCTTTCTATAATCCAGCTTGTCATGACAAGAAATTGGCAGGTACATAAAACAAAAACAGATGCAGCCAAACACTTCAAAGATAGTGATTCCGCAAAACGTTAAAGGGGAGCTATAAAAAATAAGACAAGTGTGTCATCAAAAACTTGATACGACCAAAACAAATTTTGAAACATTCATTTCAAGCATTATATCACGACTTTTTCCAAGCAGATTATGATTTTAACATCCTGTTTGGGTGAGAGGGCAACCCGGGTGGATCCTAGAGAAACCATGAATAAAAATAATAACCTTAGAATATACAAACTGAGTTTCCTTGGTTTGTTGAGATAGCTCTTCTTATATATGTTTTTCTTTCGCTAGTTTGCTAATATCCTGTGTATAACACTACTAGTATTACGTTACAACACGGGCTTGTTATATATATCAGGGTCTGCTAAAGATAAGTGGAGAGGATGAAGTGGAGCTGCTAGCTGATGAGGCCGAGGGTGTAAAATTCAAACTCACAGACGCTGTAGATATAGCAGAAGACGGCACCATCTATTTCACAGATGCTTCATATAAATACAGTTTTCATGAGTTCTTGTGGGACATTCTGGAGGGTAGGCCTTATGGTCGAGCAATGAGCTACGATCCAGTGACCAACGAGAGCAAAGGTATGGCCCATGACCTCTACTTCGATAATGGAGTTGCGGTCTCACCAGATCAACAATATGTGGTATTCTGTGAAACAATCATGTATGTTCCCAATAATCTTTTCTTACTATTCTTGCAAACATGCATGCTAGTGATGGAAAATATCTCTCTCTGGTGTAGAAGCTTGCTCTGCAAGTATATTTCTTCTGAATTGATCTGAACAGTTGCTCAAAATATTTCTCTCTTTCGTTTGGCTTTCATAAATATTTATAATTAAATGAACTGATAGACGTAGCCTTGAAAATATATTTGAACTGGTTATCGCAGGAGAAGGTGTAGAAAATATTACATACAAGGAAAGAAAAAAGGGAGCCTGGAGACATTCATTGACAATTTGCCTGGGTTGCCTGATAACATCCATCATGATGGACATGGCCATTACTATATTGCATTATCCTCGGTAATTTAATCTCATTGCTACTACTCTTCACTCGCATTAATCTTCTTTTTTCCTTTCAATTAGAGACCTCTATACTAGAATTCCTACATTGAGGGACAGCCGAATTCAATGATGGGGCTGTCCTGTATTGTAATATGATCGATTGAAATCCAAGGAGAGGCTGTGAAGTAGAAATTTCTCGTAAAGGCAACAGTCTGATCTGAATATGTTGGCCTGCGTGCCTAAAAGATGCAATCGCAGGACTTAGTCTTGGTGTTCTAGTTATCATTAGACAGCTTGAATGAATTAGCAATATCACTGTTGTTTATTAATTACACCATTAACGTTGTTGCAAAAACACAACAGGAAATCACAGTTGCACTGGACCTGGCTATCAGACATCCTTTTCTTCGGAAGCTTATGGGAATCTATACGAAGTACGTAGGGGAGCTTCAGTTGTCGAAGAATAGTGGAGTTTTCATCGTGGATTTGGAAGGGAAACCAACGGAGCATTACTATGATCTGGGTTTGGCATTGGTTTCAAGTGGGGTCAAGATTGGAAACCATATATACTGCGGCTCCCTCCTCTATCCCTACATTTTGCGTCTTGATGTAACAGAGCATCCTGCACGAGCCACAGTGTAAGCAACGCTCCTGTATAACCGACCAAAGAATGTACCGATTTGCAAGTAAACTGATCTTTCAAGATCAATGGAAGGTGATAGAAAGACCTCTTGCAGTTTTTCAACTTTATAACTATCAATGAATTGTATTGATTGGACTACGTTTTGGAAACGTTTTGTCTGCAAACATGTGAGAGGTGAGATTTTTTGAGATAATATGTTAAAAGAGTAAATATTCAAGGGCGAAGTGTAAAAAAAGTAAAAACTTTTCCGATGTTGAAATGTAAAGGAAGTTAGGTAAGCATTGAAAACAAGTATGAGAATTACTAATGAATTCTATATTAAAAAGTTGAATTAAAAAAATATTAAATAATTTATATTTGCGAGTTTAGAAAAAAAGGGAAGTGAAATATAACTGTTAAAATTTAAAAAAAATGCAAATGCAATATGTCATTAACCTATTAATGATCTTGATAGAAATGTTTTAAGCACTTGATAAGATAGCTTGAAGTGTGAATGCTTAAAAACAAAATAAGTATAACAACCATCGATGATTGAGTTATTCATAAGCTTATCTTTATATATAAGTTCAAATTAAAAAATAAAATTATTTAGAACTGTACAATTTAATTTAAAAAAAAACAGTAAAATAATTTTTCTGAACAAAATTATAAATATATATAATATTACAAGAATCTCATCATCAATCTCACAAAATCATTATATTCTCTAATTGTTATGGAATTTTAATATAATATATATAAATATATTAAGAGACTACTCGTAAAATTTCATCTCAATCTAACAGTCGATTTAGAGATATGATTGATATTGTAAAATTATTCATTATTAAAAAAATACTATTTGGCCAAAACAGAACAGAATGAATAAAACCGAAATATTTCGACCGGTATTTGGCTAAAAATAAGGAATGAACTAGAATTTAAATCGGAGTAAAATCAGTATCATTTTGTCTCTTTTAAAAAACATTTTGGCCATTTGAACTTGAACGAAACGAAATGTACAACATGCATCAAATCCCTCTTTTAACTGTTTTTGACTGAACTCGTAATATCAGCAGCTGGTTTTTGTCTCCGACCTATAGAGGCAATGCCTTTGCCTTCTCCCTCAGAATAAACTTCTGCACTTTTCCGGTAGAGTTTCTCGGCAAATCCTCAAAAACGACAGTTTTGGGAGCCATATAATGTGGCAAGTGATCCTTGCAAAACTTAATTATATCTTGAGCATCAACATCAAATCCCTCTTTTAACTTCACGAATGCACAAGGGTCTGTCCCCAAAAATCATCTGGCCACCCAACAACTGCAGCCTCAAGAATTGCTAGGTGATTATACAAAACTGTTTCTACTTCAAGTGTGCATACATTCTCTCCACCTGTAATTACAATATCCTTTGCTCGGCCCTTCACTTCAATATATCCATCGGAATGTTTCGCAGCAAGATCCCCACTTCGGAACCAGTCGCTGATGAAAGCATCCTCAGTTGCTTTCAAGTCTTTTAGGTAGCCACTCATCACGGTGTTCCCTCTGAACATAATCTCCCGATCGTTTTACCATTTGCTGGTACACTTTCCATGGTGACAGGTTTCTTTATGTCAACATCTTCCAATCCAAGATGTTGCACCTCTTATTGAGGAACATTCTACAGAACATTCCTAAAATACAATCTCAACAGGCACTTCCATTTTCAGCTATTGTGACCATTAGAATATCTGTATAAATCCCAACATTTTTTGTATATCTTTATTAGCATTCATTCGGCAATATTGCCTTACATAGCATTCAAATGTGTATAAATTCAGTCCAGCTACAAATCAATATAGAGTGATCTTTTTCGTTGTATTTGTGTATCTTGAAATCATCATTATGGTATCAGAGCAGCCTGTCTCCCACGAGCACATCGATCCATCCTCATCCAACACAATGTCTCATCCAACACAATGTCCTCTCCTGCTGACCCCATGGCAACAACAAATCCCATCTCTCAACCCACCTCCACACCAAATAATGTGCTTATTGCACTTAACATTACCTTACAAATCAATGAAAAACTGAAACGATCCACTTTTCCCCAATGGAGAGCCCAATTTGAAGCTCTCATCATTGGATACAATCTGCTGGACTATGTCACTGGAATCTCTCAGTGTCCATCTCCTGCTGGCACCTCCAGATCAGACCTAAATAAAACCCATTGGGTCCGTCAGGATAAGCTTATCCTCAGTGCAATTTTGGCCTCCACATCACTTGCCATCACCCCCCTTATCGCCACGGCCAAAACCTCCCATGAAGCTTGGGAGAAGCTTCATCACATGTATGCCAACAAATCTAGAACAAGGGCTATGCAATTAAAAGAGGAACTTACTCTAATTCAACGCAAGAATCGGTCTGTCACCGATTACCTGCACACCGTGAAGGCTCTCGCTGACGAAATAGCTCTCATCGACCACTCAATTTCAGACGATGATCTCACTCTATACATCCTGAACGGCCTGGGTTCTGACTTCAGAGACATGGTTGTCTCCATACGAGTACGACCCACCTCCTTGTCCTTCGAAGAATTGCATGATCTTCTCGTCAGCCATGACAATTACATGAGGCGAATGGATATTTCCACACAACAGATGCTGGCCACTGTGAACTATACAAATCGCAACCGACGACTGTTTATTCTCCAAATGCTTCCTCACAGAGAGGAAATTATAGGCCGAATGGGACAAATCAATCCACGACTCAGCCAGCCACTACTCCGGCCCTTTTAAAGCTGCAAGGCGAGATCCGAGGCCCATCCAGCGACATTTTAGCCCAAAGTGTCAACTTTGTGAAAATATGGGTCACACGGCCAAGACTTGTCCGAACTTACGCCATAATGAAATTATGGCAAATTGTGCTAACACATCTGGTGCACAAAATCAGAAATGACTTCTTGACTCCACTGCATCTCATAATATTACCGGTGACTTAAGAAATTTATCCATCCATTCCAAATATGACGGCACCGATGAAGTGGTTATTGGTGATGGTACAGGTTTAATTGTCTCACATATTGGTTCATTGACTTTAGAAACACCCATGCGAAATTTTATTCTTAATGATACTCTTTGCGTTCCTGATATTTCTAAAAATTTAATTTCAGTGCACCACTTAACCTCTAAAAATAATGTTTTTTGTTGAACTTCACCCGTTTCATTTTCTTGTGAAGGATCAAGCTTCGAGGGTGACTCTACTAAGAGGTGCATGTGAAGACAGTGTATACCAGTTCCCGAATTCACTGGTTGACTCATCCTCCAAAATGGTTGCAAATATGCACGAACGTACTTCCGATGATGGCTGGCACAAGCGTCTTGGACATCCGTCCTCTAAAATTGTTCGCAATATTGTCAATTCGTTTTCTTTACCTACAACAAAAACACACAAAAAAAAATTAATTCCTTATGTTCTTCTTGTTCTATTAATAAAGCCCATCAACTTTCTTTTCGACCCACAAGCATTCAAAGTCACGCACCTCTTGATATTCTTTATACTGACGTTTGGGGCCCTGCCCATTGCACTGGTTTAGATGGCTCCAAGTATTATTTAATATTTGTGGATCACCACAAAATATATTTGGTTTTATCCCATCCAAGCAAAATCTTGTGTCAAAAATATTTTTTCCCAATTTAAAATACTTGTTGAAAAAAAATTTCAGACTCCCATCAAAAGTATTTATTCTGATAATGGTGGTGAGTTCATCGGTTTAAAACCATTTTTTTCTACTCATAGGATTAGTCATTACACAACAGCCCCGCATACACCACAACAAAATGGTGTCTCTAAACGTCGACACCACCATTTGGTGGAAACTGGGCTCACTCTTCTCACAGATGCAAAATTACCTTTTTCATATTGGCCTCATGCATTTCATACAGCTGCATACTTAATAAATCGTCAACCTTCACCCCTACTTGCAAATAAATCACCATTTGAAGTTTTATTTAAATAAAAGCTCAACTATCTTAAACTAAGAAAGTTTGGGTGTATTTGTTATCCTCTTACCCGGCTCTACATAAATCACAAATTAGAGCCAAAATCCACACCTTGCATTTTTATTGGGTATTCCCTAACCCAAAGTGCATACAAGTGCCTTGAGCCCACAACCCACCGTCTCTATCTCTCCAAACACGTAATTTTTGATGAAACCCAATCCCTAAGTTCAATTGAGCGACCCTCTTCATCACCTGGTCCATCTCCCTCAACCGACACACCGCTTCACCTCCATTCCAAGCACCTCCACCGACCACACCGGTGACCTCCGGGTTCCGCCACAACCGTCTGATCATCTCCTCTAGGTAACTTTCCTTTTTCTCTACACTCAATTACTTCGATTTCTCCGATTATGCTTCATCCGATTCTCATCCTGTATCGCATCATCTTTCTCCCACACGTGCATCACATTCTCCCTAACCTTGCCATTACCAAATCCAGACCTCCATCAACCTCCATCAGAAACCCACAACCAACCCCCCTCACCAACTCACCGAACACACAACATGACCACCCGATCCATGAACAACATCTACAAACCCAAACAAATCCACACCGTGACTAGGCACCCTCTTCCCCACAGCCTTGAACCCACCTGTGTAAGCCAAGCCTTGTCCTTGCCACCATGGCGTGCAACCATGTCGACGCAGCTGTCGAGGCGAGCTCACGGCTCTCATGAAACATGGCACTGGGAATTAGTCCCACCGCCACCACTTGCAAATGGATCTTTAAGGTAAAACGAAACTCAAATGGGTCTGTTGAACGGTTCAAAGCCAAATTAGTGGCAAAAGGGTTTCATCAAAGACCCGGAATTGACTACATCGAAACCTTCAGCCCTGTAGTAAAACCTGTTACCATTCAGTTGATACTCACCATAGCTGTCATGAATGGTTAGCCCCTGCGGCAAATGGATGTCCATAATGCCTTTTTGCATGGACAACTTGATGAAGTTGTTTACATGAACCAACCCCCCGGTTTTAAGGACCTTTCAAAACCAGACCATGTTTGCAGATTATGCAAAGCAATTTATGGTCTTAAGCAGGCCCCAAGAGCTTGGTACTCCACTCTTAAAAGTGCCCTCATCACTCTCGGTTTTATCAATTCCAAGGATGATTCCTCTTTATTTATTTATCGCACTAGTAACATTATATGCTATTTGCTTGTATATATGGACGATATTGTGGTTACATGTAATGACTCAGCCTTTGTAAGCTCTATAATCCAGCAACTCAGCTCAAAATTCTTCTTGAAAGACATGGGCAATCTCCACTACTTTCTGGGAGTGGAAGTCATCGCCACCGGTACAGGTTTATTTCTATCCCAACATCAATACATTCGTAATTTACTGTCTAAAACTAACATGAATGGTGCCAAGGATGTCTCCACACCTCTACCAACTAGTTCTTCATTGAAATTAGATGATGACATCTGCCGCATGTGATAACACGAATTCAGCCATGTAATTGGGAGCCTCCAATATCTCTCCCTTACACGTCCCGACATCTCCTTTGCTGTCAACAAGCTGTCCCAGTTCATGCACAAGCCCACTCACTCTTACTGGATGACTGACTGCCAAACGCCTACTTCGGTACCTCAAACACACCATCTTCCATGGCATCCACCTGCGGAAGGACACTCCCTGGGCTCTAACCACATACTTGGATGCTGATTGGGCTGGAAATCTTGACGATCGAACCTCCACCTCAGCATACATTTGTTTTCTCGGCCAAAATCCACTTTCCTGGAGCTCCAAGAAGCAACGCGCCATTGCCCGATCATCAACCGAAGCTGAATACCGGTCCCTTGCAAATGCAGCCTCGGAAACCATGTGGATTATGAACCTACTTGAGGAACTCGGCCACCCCCTCAAGGGACCACCTACTCTGCTATGCGACAACCTTGGGGCCACTCACTTGAGTTACAATCCCGTTGATCATTCCCGCATGAAGCATATCCAGATCGACCTGCACTTTGTGTGTGATCTTGTTCAAAAAGGCACTCTAAAAGTCCACCATGTTCATACCTCGGACCAACTTGCTGACCTACTGACCAAGCCCCTGTCTCAACAACGAACTGCCACCTTACGATCCAAGATTGGCCTCTCCGACGGAAGCCCAATCTTGAGGGGGCGTATTGAGGAACCTTCTACAGAACATTCCTAAAATACAATCTCAACAGTCACTTCCTTTTAAGCATTTGTGACTGTTGGAATATATGTATAAATCCCAGCATTCACTGTAAATATTTATTAGCATTCACTCGGCAAATATTGCCTTACATAGCTTTCTAAAGTGTATAAATTCAGCTATCTTCAAATCAATAAAACAAGGTCTTTTTCATTGTATTTGTGCACCCTAAAAACTTCTATACCCCTTGTCAAGCTTTCATCTTTAATCTCTCATTGAGAGGAAGTGAATCCCGTTCAGGTGTTTCCACGACCAGTACTAACCCATCTATTTTGTTTTAATGGGCAATGGCCCGGTAACTCTTTTTACTACTATTCGGCCTTAGTAATGTATCTGACCAAAACAACCTATCCACATAATAACACCAAAAAACTTTCGGACCCTCGAGTTCATAAAGAAAGAAAGAAAGAAAAACTTTCGTGGACACTCATACTTGAGAGTTGAGAATTTTAAAACGCTGCAAAGAGTCAAGAAGTTAGGGTTCTTGCCACAAAATCATGCTTGGTATAACTGTGGGTTACGTTTGACACTATTTAACTAGTTAACAGCTTGGCCTTACCGCCGGTTCTGCTAAAATAACCTTATTTTTATTGCTGAAACTCCAAGTAGATTATGTACTTAATCTGACCACTGGTGTGCTTGCTCACTAAACCATGTTTTTATTTTTTGTTTTGGTTCCATGACTCAGATTGAATGTGCCTTTTAAGTTCTTTTAGATGCTACGTACAAACTCTTTGAATCCTTGCTCAAAATCCTCCATGACATGACTGGAATTATACTCTTTTTTCATATCTTGGTATCATCATTGATGTGATGACAAAGGTTTGTGATCTACGATCTTAAATAAAATATTGTAATCCTGGAACAACCGAAACAGGAAATAGATAATTAATTAGTTGAAGTGGTGTGGAGTTTAGTGAAAACAACAGAGCCCTCTGCAACATTAAGCTTGAAAGATTAGGAACAGTAAGGCTATATATATGAGCAGCAGCCGGTGAAAAAAACTTGATTGCCTGGGAACTGTTTATTAACCAGTGCTACTTGCACAACTTATAACGTGATGAGTTACTTTGAGCATTGAGCAATGCCAGAAAGGCAGGTAGGATTATTATGATCCATTATTATGATGATCCATTATTGGAGGATTATTAAATTGAAAAAAAAAATCTTGAAAATTTAAGAATGGGAAAAAAATGAGGTGGTTCGTTTGATCCCCCTAGTTTTTTTTTCTTCTGTAAGTGGTAATAATGCCTAGTCACCGACGATATATGACGTGTACACTGATCATCTTCCACTCGCATATAATGAAAGCTCCTTGTAAATGAATTAAAGCCACATGTTATTCTGCAAGTCATCTCCCACTTGCATGCTACCTGGAAGTAGTATAAATTAGAATTGAAAGTATACACTCTTTTATTCATGAATCGATTTTCGAAGATATATTTTTATTTATTTTCTTAATCGCAGATCTCATCAACTGTCGTTACAATTCTGTATAAACCCTAGTGTTTGTTTTTTGATATAATTGAGGTGGTTTTTTGAAAGTATTTGTTTCGGCGTTTGACTTATTTGGTGATCATAGGGTTGAGATTGATATATTTTTCATTTAAAAATTATTCAAAATTATATTTTAAAAAAAAATATTTTTTTATATCACCATATTAAAATAATCTAAAAACATAAAATAAAATTTAAAATAAACTTTTTTTTTTCAAAAAGGCCAATTAACTCAAGTTTTCATATTGTTTTTTAAAGAAAAAAGTGTTTTTTTAAATAAAATAAAAATAATAGTCTTTATATTGTTTTAGTTTTATGAGATCAGAGACTATGATGTCATGTTTTAAAACAACCACAACTTGTTTCATATGCATGCCTCTGTATTTAGATAAGATCACACAGCTTCACTCTCCGGCCCATTCCACGCCCCATGGCAACCAAGTCTAAACCTGCAAGCTCCTCATCTTCTCCAAACTCCACATCAAGAAAGACCTCGTGGTCTTTCTTTACTGTTCTTTTAATGGTTCTATCTCCTGTCTTGGTTGCTACTCTCGTTTGTCAACTTGACTCGTTCGAACCAGCTCACTTTCCGATCCACTAGCTGACACAGCCACCGTTGAAGGCTTTGAAGAAGAATGATCACATGCTTCTAGGATCAGAGCTTGTGGGTTTCAAGCAGTTGATTGGACCAGAAGATATTGCATATGATAGTAATTCGGGGGTTATTTACACTAGTTGTGCTGATGGCTGGGTTAAACGAGTCACGATTAATGACTCAGTTTCTGACACAATCGTGGAGAACTGGGTCAACACAGGAGGCAGGCCTCTCGGACTCGCCCTTGGACACGACAATGAAGTTATCGTAGCCGATGCTTACAAGGTTGGTAACGTTAATTAATCAAATCAATACTCTATTACAAGAACTAGACTTCTACGCCTAGGGCTCTTCTTTTTTTTATATCCTTTTTATTTTTTTTTCGGTTGATGCTTAGATTGTATATAAAACAGTTAGAATCTCTTGTGTTCCAATGAATTGAAACTAGAGGCACTGGAATTAAAAATAGAAAGAAAAAAAAAGACCCTTCTCTTTCTATAATCCAGCTTGTCGTGACAAGAAATTGGCAGGTACATATAACAAAAACAGATGCAGCCAAACACTTCAAAGATAGTTATTCTGCAAAACGTTAAAGGGGAGCTATAAAAAATAAGACAAGTGTGTCATCAAAAACTTGATACGACCAAAACAAATTTTGAAACATTCATTTCAAGCATCAAGCATCAAATCACGACTTTTTCCAAGCAGATTGTGATTTTAACATCCTGTTTGGGTGAGAGGGCAACCCGGGTGGATCCTAGAGAAACCATGAATAAAAATAATAACCTTAAAATATACAAACTGAGCTCCCTTGGTTTGTTGAGATAGCTCTTCTTATATATGTTTTTCTTTTGCTAATATCCTGTGTATAACACTACTAGTATTACGTTACCACACGGGCTTGTTATATATATCAGGGTCTGCTAAAGATAAGTGGAGAGGGTGAAGTGGAGCTGCTAGCTGATGAGGCCGAGGGTGTAAAATTCAAACTCACAGACGCTGTAGATATAGCAGAAGACGGCACCATCTATTTTACAGATGCTTCATATAAATACAGTTTTCATGAGTTCTTGTGGGACATTCTGGAGGGTAAGCCATATGGTCGAGCAATGAGCTACGATCCAGTTACCAAAGAGATCAAAGTTTTGGCCCATGACCTCTACTTCGCTAATGGAGTTGCGGTCTCACCAGATCAACAATATGTGGTATTCTGTGAAACAATCATGTATGTTCCCAATAATCTTTTCTTACTATTCTTGCAAACATGCATGCTAGTGATGGAAAATATCTCTCTGGTGTAGAAGCTTGCTCTGCAAGTATATTTCTTCTGAATTGATCTGAACAGTTGCTCAAAATATTTCTCTCTTTCGTTTGGCTTTCATAAATATTTATAATTAACTGAACTGATAGACGTAGCCTTGAAAATATATTTGAACTGGTTATCGCAGGAGAAGGTGTAGAAAATATTACATACAAGGAAAGAAAAAAGGGAGCCTGGAGACATTCATTGACAATTTGCCTGGGTTGCCTGATAACATCCATCATGATGGACATGGCCATTACTATATTGCATTATCCTCGGTAATTTAATCTCATTACTACTACTCTTCACTCGCATTAATCTTCTTTTTTCCTTTCAATTAGAGACCTCTATACTAGAATTCCTACATTGAGGGACAGCCGAATTCAATGATGGGGCTGTCCCATAATATTGTAATATGATGGATTGAAATCCAAGGAGAGGCTGTGAAGTAGAAATTTCTCGGAAAGGCAACAGTCTGATCTGAATATGTTTGCCTGCGTGCCTAAAAGATGCAATCGCAGGACTTAGTCTTGGTGTTCTAGTTATCATATACTAGACAGCTTGAATGAATTAGAAATATGACTGCTGTTTTATTACACCATTAATGTTGTTGCAAAAACACAACAGGAAATCACAGTTGCACTGGACCTGGCTATCAGACATCCTTTTCTTCGGAAGCTTGCGGGAATCTATACGAAGTACGTAGGGGAGCTTCAGGTGTGGAAGAATAGTGGAGTTTTCATCGTCGATTTGGAAGGGAAACCAACGGAGCATTACTGTGATCTGGGTTTGGCATTGATTTCAAGTGGGATCAAGATTGGAAACCATATATACTGCGGCTCCCTCCTCTTTCCCTACATTGTGCGTCTTGATGTAACAGAGCATCCTGCGCGAGCCACGGTGTAAGCAACACCCCTATATAACTGACCATACATTAATGTACCGATTTGCAAGTAAACTGATCTTTCAAGATCAATGGAAGGTGATAGAAAGACCTCTTGCAGTTTTTCAACTTTATAACTATCAATGAATTGTATTGATTGGACTAAGTTTTGGAAACGTTTTGTCCGCAAACATGTGAGAGGTGAGATTTTTTGAGATAATATGTTAAAAGAGTAAATATTCAAGGGCGAAGTGTAAAAAAAGTAAAAACTTTTCCGATGTTGAAATGTAAAGGATGTTAGGTAAGCATTGAAAACAAGTATGAGAATTACTAATGAATTCTATATTAAAAAGTTGAATTCATTAGTAATTCTCATACTTGATAATTATGAGAAAAGAAGTGAAATATAACTGTTAAAATGCAAATGCAATAGGTCATTAACCTATTAATGATCTTGATAGAAATGTTTTAAGCCCTTGATAAGAACTTAGAGAAAGCTTGAAGTGTGAATGCTTAAAAAACAAAAAAAAAAGTATTACAACCATCCATGATTGAGTTATCCATAAGTTTAATATATATATATATATATATATTAATTGAAGTTTAAATTCAAAAATAAAATTATTTAGAATTGTACAATTTAATTTTAAAAAAAAACACAATAAAATAATTTTTTTGAACAAAATTATGAACATATATAATATTACGAGAATGTTATCATCAATCTCACAAGATCATTACATTCTCTAATTGCTATGAAATTTTATCATAATATATATAAATATATCAAGAGACTCCTCGTAAAATTTCATCTCAATGATATAATTGATATTGTAAAATTATTCATTATTAAAAAAATACTATTTGGCCAAAACAAAACGGGAGGAATAAAACCGGAATATTTCGGCCGGTATTTGGCTAAAAAATAAGAAATGAACTAGAATTAAAACCGGAGTAAAATCGATATCATTTTATCTCTTTTTTTAACTTGTAAAAAACATTTTGGGCATTTCAACTTAAACTAAACGAAATGGACAACCTGCATCAAATCCCTCTTTTAACTGTTTTTTAATGAACTTGTAATTTCAGGCTTCAGCAGCTGGTTTGTGTCTCCGACCAATAGAGGCAATGCCTTTGCCTTCTCCCTCAGAATAAACTTCTGCACTTTTCCGGTAGAGTTTCTCGGCAAATCCTCAAAAACGACAGTTTTGGGAGCCATAAAATGTGGCAAGTGATCCTTGCAAAACATGATTATATCTTGAGCATCAACGTCAAATCCCACTTTTAACTTCACGAATGCACAAGGGGTCTGTCCCCAAAAATCATCTGGCCGCCCAACAACTGCAGCCTCGAGAATTGCTGGGTGATTATACAAAACTGTTTCTACTTCAAGTGTGCATACATTCTCTCCACCTGTAATTACAATATCCTTTGCTCGGTCCTTCACTTCAATATATCCATCGGAATGTTTCACAGCAAGATCCCCACTTCGGAACCAGCCGCCGCTGAAAGCATCCTCAGTTGCTTTCAAGTCTTTTAGGTAGCCACTCATCACGGTGTTCCCTCTGAACATAACCTCTCCGATCGTTTTACCATCTGCTGGTACACTTTCCATGGTGACAGGATCCTTTATGTCAACATCTTCCAATCCAAGATGCTGCACCCCTTGTCGAGCTTTCATCTTTAATCTCTCATTGAGAGGAAGTGAATCCCATTCAGGTTTCCATGAGCAGTAAGTCCCTGGACCATAAGTTTCTGTAAGGCCATACAGCTGAGATACACCAAAACCCAACTCTTCCATCTTGAAAAAGATTTGAGGGGGTGGGGGTGCGCCCCCTGTCATAATTTCCACTTTGTGAGGAAGGATTTTTCTGTCCCTAACCTCAGAATTCACGATCATGCTCAGGACAGTCGGTGCTCCTGCCATGTGTGTCACCTTGTGCTGGTGAATTCTGTCAAATATGTCTTTCGGAGTGACTTTTCTCAGGCACACGTTGGTGCCGCCCTGTGCTGCCATACCCCAAGTGAGGCACCATCCATTGCAATGAAACATGGGCACAGTCCAGAGGTAAACAGGCCTTGTGCCAATGCCATGAAGGAAAAGCGTCGCTAGGGTGTTGAGATATGCTCCCCTGTGGCTATAAACAACTCCTTTGGGGCTTGACGTTGTGCCAGAAGTATAATTTACACTGATAGGATCCCATTCGCTTTCCGGTTGCCTAATCTCAAATCCACTGTGTCCATTTGCCAAGAGGCTTTCATACTCGTAACTGCTTGAACTGGAGCCAGTGGGAGAAGAGCCATCAGATTCAGAAATCAAAACCACCATAGGTGGTTTTGTTCCTGTCTTTTCAAGAAGATCAAGCGCTCCTCTAGCGATATCAAGTAACTGGTGGTCCACAAAAATAATCTTTGCCTCTGAATGTTTCAGTAGGATAGACACCATATTCGAGTCAAGGCGAGTATTGAGAGTACAAAACACTGCTCCAGCCATTGGAACTGCAAAGTGCAGCTCATACATTGCTGGAACATTAGGGGCCAGAACAGCAACCTGCTTAAATTTAAACAGTCTATAAACATCAAAACAGTTATGACTTGATAACGTAAACAGATTTGATTCAACCACTAATACCTTCGAAATAAACAAATTCACTCACAAAAGTATGATAGAACTGCAACGCAAAACAGAACATCTCAAGCTAACAGGATTGAAAGTGATATCTCCTTTTTCTCCATTTCGCTGATTACCACGAGTATGATAGAGCTACAATGCAATACATATTAAGGAACCATCTCACCTAAAAGCTTAAGCTTGTATGTGAGGCCCATAATATGATTATATTATTCTCTAACACACTCCTCAAGTGAAAGCCTTTGGGCTTGAAACTTGCATGAGCTCATATCACCTTGTGCTTGATTTTTTATCAAATAGAATGGGGTGGTGAGATTCGAACCCGTGATCATCGGGTCAACAAGGTTCCGATACCATGTTAAGGAACCATCTTACCTAAAAGCTTAAATTTGTATGTGAGACCCCATAATATGATTATATTATTCTCTAACAATACAGACCATCTCAAGCTGACAAGATTGAAAGTAACATCTCCTTTTTCTCCATTTTTCTGACTAGTGATGAATAATTTTTTAGGAAGTACACTGTAATCTCGTCAAATGAGACTGTCATCTTCTATTAAATTGAATTAAAATATCATGTCATTGTTGACTATGTTCTATCATAACGCTAAGTTACCGTAGCATTCAGTAAGCCTTTATCTAAGCACCGTACTCGATGCTAGTTTCAAAATATTTCCGATGAATTCCAAATTGGAAAAGGCAATAAGAGCTATTAAACCATGCCGAGTAAAACTGTGAAACCATATCAAACAGAACCGATTGACATTTCAATAACAACCCAGAAAATTATTTCTTCCTACAAATCTATGTAACCATGCAATGATCAAGAAAGTGCCATACCATTTAAACCCACAACATCAAATTTACTCTCAATAACAAGGTAATTATATACAAAAGAACAGAAAAAGAAAGGTTAATCCTTGTTAGAATCAAAGTATTGGTGTGACCTGGAGCAGCATGTGGAAAGCAGAGGACATATTAACCCCGCTGCTGGAAAAATATCAAAAAAAATAAACAGAAGAACAGACTTACCACATCACCACGAGAAATTCCCAACTGGGATAGAGCAGAAGCAAGCTTGAGGCAACGTTGATGAGTTTCAGCCCATGTAAACTTTAAAGAACCATAAATAACTGAAGTTCTATCCCTATAAACTGTAGCTGATCGCTCCAAGAAGCTTATAGGAGACAGAGGGACATAATTTGCCTTGCAACGTACAAGACCCTCCATTGATTTCCATGAGTCTGGTTCAAGAAGATCACTTGCAAAGCTTGAGAAAAGTGCACGAGATCTTTTACTTAAATTTGAGCTGCCGAATATGTTGAAAGTGGATGTCAAGCGTTTATGGTTCTTGAAGAAGTGATTCATTTAGGAGTATTCAAGAAACCGAAATTACAAATGCCCTTGTTCAAGAGAGGGATAATTAAGGGAGTGTTGTCTTTGTATGGGAGAATCTATCGAGTTTGTATCTGTATGGGACCATATCTAAACCTTGAAAAAGATTAGATTTTCTTTTCATAAGAATTGAAAATATTAATTTAAAACCATCGAGATTTTGGTGTTGGTTGTGCTATAGGCTACCAGAATTTATTTGGGAAAATCTCAAATGATTTTGGGATTCTACATACCACCTAAATCTTTAATTAACCATGAAATACAAATAATCTTACGTTGACCATGCGTCAGGTCCATCTAGATCTTAGTTTCCTTGGAAATTTTATCATTCTTGGACTCACTGAACATCCTACAAGTTCATTGAATATGTAAAGTATCACGAGGGTGACAGACATGCATGATAGAATTTGAACTCTAATACTGAGGAAATAAACAAGTTCCTTCAACTACTATAAAGATACCATTTCCAACATCCTATCATATTTTGATGGGATAAGTTGTGGCGTGGCGTGGGTCCTTGCACTGCGAGGCACGCAAGTGGAAAATGGATTTTGCGGAGATTTGGTGCCACCCAATTAGGCTTTGATGAATCTATCACTTCAATGTGCTCAAAATGAACAAATGATATGCAATGAATGAAAAAGACTGCTCCACATTTTTATTTTTATAAGAAATCAAACACTCCCATGATTTGGTATCTTTCAGTATCGAACACCCCACTAAAGTTTCGCCACAAAAACACTTCGAAACTCACATTATTTTATTTAATACATTCATTGTTTTTTTTATTTTCTTTGAGTTTATTTTACATCAAGTATATTAAAGAGAAAATAAATTTCATATTTATTTTAAATAAGAATATAGTTTTTGATATTCAATATGGTATAAAAACGGGGTGGCTATTTTTGAATCAACAAGTATATAGTATAATTATGGTTACTGTGTTAAAAAAATAATTCACTCAATTTGATGGTGATGATTAATGAAAAATAAATTAAAATAAGTCATAAAAAAAGCTTATCCGGTGTGCTAAAAAAAGATGAAAAATTTTAAATGAAAAACTCTTATTTATTTAGATCAAGTCGATTCAAACAACTAGTTTATCTGTTATGGAAAACCATGTTCGCTAATGGGCCTTCACCCAAGCGAATCTCCATGTTCGTCAAGTCATTGGCATACCATACAACGCAAATGCACTAGCAAAACCCCTGCCAGCGCAGTCATAATGAATTCAACATGCAAAATACACAGCAGGCATCAAACACCAATTAAGGAAACAAATTCCTCAAATCAAACACACAGTACCACAAAGAAGAAAGGGGTTGTTTCTTGCACATATGCATAAATTTGATAGGTCTTCAAAACCTTATGCGACTATGACTCGTACAGAGTAGTCTTTATCGGTGTAAAAAGTGGACAACCTTATTCAAATTCGATTTCCCTGGAATGTTGCCATGACTTCCACAATATTATGATACAAATTAGGCTTCATGACCGCAGCAAACACGAAATCTGACCATCTTTTCGCCTTTACAGGTATAAAACTCAAATAGCAACATCGTTTATCATATGGGAATGAAATTATTTAAACCTAAAAGATAGAATCTTGAGTGTGGTAGGCAGAAAATCCAAAAATGTAGACATGTGAGATAAAGATTCCGAGCAGCACCTGCAAATGTTTTAGTGAGAGGAGCGGCTAAATGAGTATCGATCCAGTCAGTCTAAAGCGCCTATGACTGCATCAACAACCTCTTGAGTGGTGCTGGATCCTCCTAGATCTTTTGTACGGTAACGGCCCTCTGAGATTACCAGTTTGACTGCAGTTTCTAATCGATCAGCAAAAGAAGGGAATTGGAGATGTCTTAGCATCATGGCAGAAGAGAGAAGCAAAGCGACTGGGTTTGCTGTCTTTTGTTCCAATAGATTCTCATTTCCTACGTTTCCCGCTGAAGCACCTTGCTCAAATATAGCATGATCAGCCCCAACATTGCCTGCAACAATGATTCTCATTCTTAGCATTCCCAACGATTCTGAATGTAAAAAGGCAACTTTGAGCAAGTGGAACAAAATCTTTCTAAAAATTAATTTTCTCCACCAACTTTCTCTTCTTGTGTAGCGGGAGGAGAGGAGGGTGGGTGGTTTAATAACCAAAGAGATGTTTTAAATTGAATGAAGGCAACCAGTGATCCAAATTCACACCAAGGATCGCCCCTGCCCCCCTCTTTCTCCAACCCACGCACACTCGAAAATACATGCATGCATACAGGTGTGTTTATCAGTAGCATTCATCATCCACAATGCAAATCCTATGGATGAGAGTTTTACAGTGCATCTACATTTGCCTGCTTGCCTAACTAGTAGCACTTATCTCTAGCATCACCATATGAAAGACGTAAAATATGTTCACCAGACTTTTATTATCAGGATAACGGATTTAGCTATAGAGGAGTGCTGATGTTGTGAACATCAAGTTTTACATCAAAGACATAAGATATCCAGGACTGGTGAACAACAAACTTATTCAACCCAGAGATCTAGGCATATAAGCAGACTTGGTAGGGAATAATCTTAACATTTTAAGTATCAAATGTTCAAAGGTTATCAGGCAAATTTCACTTTAAGTCCAACTTTCTACAGAATCAAAAATTTTCCAGCATGGGCCATTAACTGCTGTCCTGAATTCCCAATAGACTGATTGCTCAATTCATGACTTCAAATATCCCGTTGATAATGTTCCAGCACTACCGGGCTCTCAAAGGAGCCAGGGCCATGAGATGAACCTTTCATTTATAATCAAAAGAATAATATTGTGTTGACTTAATATCCACGAATGCTATCTAGTAATTTAAAAATGCAGAGAGCAACTAAAAATCACCAACTAAACTTTTTGCACAACAAAGAGCACCTATTTTCATATATGTTGTCCTAATTGAGATCCTCTATCAGATATTTCACAAAGCAAGCAATGTTAAGGTGGCTTAAAGCAATCCATTTGGATGAGCTCATTACTTTGAAGTAGACATTAGATCAGGAAAATCTATGATAACCATTCATCAAGTTGGTTTCACAATGACCTAATTGGGTGTTTTTCATCATCAGTTATTCCAACAGCACAGAAAACTACAATAAAATAATAAGTTAGGAGGTAAAAATTATCGATAAATTACCTCCCGGCATGACTCCAGTGCCACCAGCAATACCTGCAGCTGTATTTGCAACGAGATTGCCATAAAGATTAGGCGTCACCTACAAATTGTCAATCAAGTGGTATCAGCTAAAATAATGCTCCATTGTTATATATTTCCCCATTACTATTTCAGAAAAGGAAAGGGAAAACTGAAAAGTATTGAGTTTTCAAAGAAAAGCTACAAGAGCCTCACAGACCACTATTGATTCCTGACAGCATCAGCCAAGATTGATATTCTTCTTATGTATAACTTAAGATAAAGGGGAAAATTTCACTATTACTATTGCAGCCGAAGATCCAAGACTTGTTGAAACGGGGACAAAACTAAGTTTATAAACTAGAGATCTAAATATAAAATCTGAAGTTGAAAAAGAAAAGAAAAAAAAAGTGTTAACTCAAAACCAAACAGCACTACATTAACTAGAAGATGTAATAAAACAAAATAAAAGTAGATCATAATGATCACTCAAATCTCGGAAAGCAAGTGAACAGATGTGATGCAGTTGATGCAATGGTATGAACAGCAATTGCTTAGAAATAGCTAGGCAAGTCTCATATAGAATTTTCCAGGTGCTTATTCGATTCCATACCATGACATCAAATTGCTCAGGCTTTGAGACAAGTTGCATGCAGCAATTGTCCACAATAATTTCATTGTACTTGATTCCAGGATATTTTGTAGCAACTTCCCTACAAGATTCCAAAAACAAACCATCTGCGAGCTTCATAATGTTTGCTTTGTGCACAGCAGTCACTTTCTTCCGGTTATTCAGGTAAGCATACTCAAAAGCATATTTTGCAATGCGCTCTGAGCAGAACTTTGTTATCACCTACCAAATTAGTAAGTATGAGATGCAAAAATAATCCCCAAAAATGCAAAATCAGGCAAGGAAAAGGGAAAACTAGCTCTGTAAACAATCACACAGTCCAAATTTAATAAGAAAAACACCAGATAGTAAAAACAATATTATGGGATAACAAGGTATCTTTTGTTCATGTATTTCAATCCTGCTTTCAAGTCACTGACCACAAAGCACAAATCAAGAAAAGATAGAGACATATGAATTTATCCAATAATGATTAGAAGGGAGTATTTATAGTCCCTCACTTCACATTCATGAATGTGGAAAAAGAACATGGTGCTGGTTGCAGTGATAGTTCCAAAGTGAATTGTAGTGCAAAGTAATACAGCTTTTAAGATTAAAAGTCCTAAATATTACAAAAGCAAAATCCCAATTCAAAACCACAAAATGAAATAACTCCCACCGATGCTCAATCAACATTAAAGTATTCACTAATTTGAAGCGGAGGCTTAACCCCTAAATCACACTCACTTTACCACGGTCACTTAAACATTGATAGCAAATTTACCACGGTCACTTAAACATCGATAGCAAATTTACCACGGTCACTTAAACATTAATAGCAAAGATATTTATAAATGTAACCATTGTCACTTAAATATCATAAATTCAATCAAAATTAACACTAATTTCATTCCATAAACAAAATTAAACCAAAGACATGCACAACAGAGACTTCCAGGTTTTAATGATAATCACCTAAACAATTACATTCCAATCCTAATAAACACCAATTTCACTCATACTCTTAATTTGTTAATTTGCAAATTGTGGAACCCATGAACGATGAAATCTAGGACAAAGGAACACTTAACAAGAACTCCCCGTGCTTCGCTCATAATAATCATATCAACAAGAACACATTCAATCATAATTAATCATCCGAGTTACATTCATATTTCAAAACTCGCCCAAAATTCCATATTCCCTGAATTTAACCATAATCTCATTAACGGAAAAAAAAACAATCATAATTAACACCAATTCATCCAAATTTCAGTTTTCAACCCTATGATTTGAGTCTCTGTAGTGCCCACGAACACCCTAAAATTATCAAAACTCAAACTAAACCCTAAAATCTTCGATTCCGTCATTTCGCACTCGAAGTGGGACCCAAAACAATTAAAAAAAAAAGAAATACCTTAAGACTCTCAACAACACCAGGAACCACTTCATGCTCCAAGCCGGCATACTCCCCCTCCGTATTCTCCCTAACAACAACGATATCAACATTTTGGTGTCGCGTAGGCAACCCTTGGAGATTAAAACAGTTCACCAGCGACGCGTACAAATCCAGCTCCTTTCTCAATTGCACGTTCAATGAACTAACTCCTCCTCCCATTGGCGTCGTCAACCCTCCTTTCAAGCAGACTTTGTTTTTCTTGATCGATTCCATCACTTCTGATGGCACTCTCATCATGTCACCATGGACCTCGTATTTCTCGAAATAGACCGGCGCGTGCATTGCTTCCATGACTTGTTCGACGGCGTTGGTGACTAGAGGGCCGATTCCGTCGCCGGGGATCAAGGTTACGGGTCGAGGTGCCCCGTCGCCGGGGCGTGGCATATAGGTTACGGATCGGCTGAGGGTGGGGGTGGGGGTGGTGGAGGAAGAGGAGGAGGACAGGAGATGTTTAAGAAGGGGTAAGGAGCGTCTCGCCATGGAGTCGGGTCGGGTTTACGGAGGGGGTTTTGGTATGGAATGATTACTAAGAGGTGCAAATCGGCATGAATGATCGAGGGAATAGAATTAAAGAGGAGGAGGAGACAGGAGAGCCTCTCGATGACTCTGACTAGTTCCATAATTTTATTTTATAGTTATGGTCAATAAAATTGAAAATTGGCTCAGACTTTCTTCTTCTCTGGAGGGGGTGGTAACTAATGCGTTGGGTAAATTACTGCCTTTTTTATTTTTTATTTTTTCGATTATGTACGTAGTTTATTTTTTACTTCCCTGTAATAAAAAATAATAATAATAATAATTTTACACTAAATAAAAGTCATACGAGGCGAGCAGGGTTTTTGAACTCGTCTCATGTTACTTCTATTGTTACTTTTTAAATTATCGTACTTATATAAATACTCTTTTTAAATAAAAATAAATAATTTGCTACATAAAAAAACCAAATCTAGTTTGTATTCATACCCTCTTTGACTTAATCAATGTCAAGCCTACCGATAATGAGTTGGACAACTTGTCATACATGCATTTGTTTGGGCTCGACATGTACTTAAGATTAAGGATGTTGAGTGTGGAAGTTTGTTAGACTTGTGCTTATTTGAGTTTAACGTCTAGTTGAAATCAAGAATTGCAGGTATGACAGCTCTTCAATCACATGTTTGTTTGGGCCTTGCACATAACTCAAATCAAAGATGTTGGCCCCGACAATTCATCAATCTCATGTTTATTTGGGCTTAGCGCATAGATGAAACCAAAAACATTGGGTCTGACAACTCGTTATACCCATGTATACTTAAGCTCAACATGAGCAAAGACCAAAAATATTGGATCTTGCAACCTATCAAACTTATATTAATTTGGGCTCAATGTATAGCTAAATCTTATGATGTTAAAATTTAAAGTAAATCAAACTTGTGTGCGTTTGAGTTTGCTATTCTCCTACTATTAAGCCCGAGTGATAACTTAATAGTAGGAGAATATGACTTCCCTCTGAACCCAATATTAGGTCTAAGGATCGTTTGTCTTTCATTCCTTTTGATGTCACTGTGTGTGCTTTGTAATCAAGAACAGGAATCGCATGATCATTTGTTCTTTAAGTGTCATTGGACTTCAACTTTATGGGGGTAACATTGTTCGTTGGCTTCATATCCATCGCTCGGATATCTACTCTATCCGAGTGCTATCCGAGAGCTAACTCCTAAAAAAGAAAAGAATGGAATACAAAATGAGAAGAGTCTCCATGGGTATTGCGAGTCTACCTAATTTGGAAAGAGAGAAACAAGCGACTTTTTGAAAATTCTTTCTCCTCGGTTGAGAAGATTTTCAGAAGATTTCGAGTTTTGTTCTTCACATGATTGTTTGAGCTTTCATGGAAAAGATCAGCTTCTCAATCGATGTTGTTTGAGTTGTTTTGCGAGGTCTTATGGGTTTGGTGGGTTGTTGTGGACTTCTTTTTGAGTCAAAGCTTGTATGGTTTTCGAGTTATTTGCTCTGCTTATCGAGCTTGATGTGTTCCACTTTTTATGTATGGTTTTGTTTTCTATGTTGTTTTCCACCTTTAGTTTGTTGATTGGGAGCATGTTACCTTTTAAACTATCCTCTTGATTTACAGCTATTCAAGTTTTGTTTATCTTTGAGTCTCAATATACTTACATTTGATAGAAAAAAAAAGTTATCACTCAGGCTTTAACTTTTTTAAATAAGAATGTAGATAAAAATTGAATTTTTAAAATATTTTGATCCCTAAATTATATTGAGATTGATGGATAAATATTTTGACAGTAAAAAAAGCAAGAATATATTTGATATTGAAGCTATTCTTTATGGATTTATTTTATTATAAAATATTTTACATTGAAAAGTATCAATTTAGTAACCAATAGAAAAATATATGGATTTAGTTTTTATTTATTTATATGTCAATTATTTTATCATCATCATGATTAAATGTTTGATTTTTTTCCCGAAAGAACAAATGTTCTCTTGCAATGTAAAATAATTTTTTTTATTTTTCTACAACAATATAACAAAACAATTACAAAACACTAAAAAAAAATACCAAATTTGACATTTTTTTAAATATTTTTTTTAAAATCACGTAAAAATAAAATAAAAATTATAAATACATCCATATTCGTAATCAAACATGGAACTTTACCAATAAACATTGCACGGTGCCCATGGGGCCGATTCTACCTTTAATCATGCTCATAATATATTGACCACCGGTGGGCTTTGTCGTGCGATAATGCCTTTCTTTTTTTGACGAAAGAACAAAGCTCGTTTCAGCGCTGCCAATAGACGGGGGAGGACGTGGGACCTGCTCACTAGGAGCCGCAGCTTATAAATGTCTGTTGTGGTGTTAGAAAAAAAAAATTGATTTGAATTTATTTTATTATTTTGATGTTTTTATATTATTTTAATATATACACACACATAATTTAATGTATTTATAAACAAGAATTATTTTAAAAAACAACATTAATTATAATCTCACACCTATCCTAGGATAAAAGCGTGAAAGAGATTTTTTTATCATGTTAAAGGTATGGTTGGTCCCATGCGTGCCGTGCAATATTTATCGGTAAAGTTTCATGTTTAATGATGATGGTGTATTTAAAAGTATATACATATTTTTTAAAGATATTTTATTATGAAAAGATATCATATGAATATTTCTAATAATTTCATTTTGTTGATATTAAAATTTAAATAATAAACAATTTTAATAAAAAAATATTTAAAACATCGTCCTCCCCAAGGATGATAAACTGCATGTTAATATTGTGTTGATTTTTTTTAAAATTTAATTTTTTTTTATATTTTTAACGCGCTAATAAAACATATATATTATTTTAATCATTATGAATTAAAAAACAGTACACGCATACAGAGAAATAAGAAGAAGAAAAAGGGTAAAAAGTGAAGCAGAGAGCACTCACTGAATGATGATATGACATGACAGAAAAGAAGGTTGCAAGAGAAATAATTGAGGATGTATCTGGCCGGGTATATGGGCATGTACACGTCCCTCGTCCCTCGTTTACTTCCTTCCTACCCGACCCCTCCACTTTGATAGTGTTCATTACACCCGAGTTTGGAAGGCTAAACCTGAACGATTGGTTGTGCTTTTTAAAATAAATAGATAGCATATCATTTGAGAACATTAATAATATATCTTATGTTAGTTCATTTTAATAAGGTATCTTCTATTAGTTCATTTCCCAATTATATATAATGATTGGAAAACTAGAGTTCAAGTTTTTTTAAAAAAATATTTTTCAACTTGTTTGTGCATGAAATTAACTTAAAAAATCATAGAAACATCAATAAGAGATTTTTCAACTTGAAAACAGATTATAGTCATTATAAACCAAAAATACATAAATTATAGATTCAATTATTTTTTCTAGTATGTTTAAAAGGAAAACACAACCACTGTTTATTTTTTTATAATGTAGTTAAATACTAAACAATTAGGAAAGTAATTTATAGCAAAATTACCTAAAAATCTAAAATGCTTAGTTTTTTTTTTTTATTATTCATCAACTGCGTAGAAATTATAGTTTTTTTTCAATCTAGTTCTTGATCTTTCTTTTCCATGAATTTCATTCAAATAGAAGATCAATTGATTTTATTTTTAAAAAAAGAGTGAGATTTTGGTGAAAAATACGCCAAACTTCGGTGGCATGTCATAATCTTAAAATACAAATACATTTTGCTACCTAAAATTTAAAAATCACTTAAATTATATGATTTTGACACCTTAATATTTTTCAAATTCACTTTTGATATAAAAAATCATTTTTATTATTTTTTTATCCTTAGTTAGGAGAGGAGAGATAAGAGTCGTTGGATTCCAAAAGTAGAGAGAGAAACATATTGTTGATACTGATTTGTACAATCAAAACAAATAAAATTTGTATCAAATTATTCCATTTGATGAGAGGAGTTCATATTATGTGTTTTCTTTTATCTTTAGAGTTTATAAAAAAAATTACCTTTAGAGTTTATAAAAAAAAAATTCAAGTTGATTTTTGGTTTCGGGGAGCATTTTTTGGGGTCTGACCTTATTTAAATATTTATCACAGTTTATGAATTTATTTTGGTCAAAAATGGGTTGAAAAAAGGTATTTAGATTGAAAGCTCTGAAATCTTAATTTTTTTGTTACTATAATGGTTGAAATTTGGGTAAGATCAGGCGACGAGCCATCTACCTTGACAAACAAGTATCTTCCTATAACAAATTGATTAAACTCGTACATGAAGAGATTAGAGCAATAAAAATGTACCTTTTGTTCATGTGTAGTCTTAGACATTTCTATTTTACTTCTTAGTTAGGCTTTTAAATAATTTTTATGTCAAGATGTCGATCATGAAAAGTATTTTGTAAAATTCTATTATTATAATTAAAAAATGACTTGTTATTTTAATTAATCAAATTTGTACACGATATTATTTCCAAAAAAAAAATATCTCCAAAGTTTTCAATGCAACAACCTACATTTTTTTAGAATCCAGTCCCTAAAGTTTATTTCTCTTTTATTAAATCATTATGATTGATTATCATTTTATCAAAAAATTGTTAAAATGCTTCATAATTGCAACAAAAGAGGCCAACATGTAATGCAAAAAGAAAAGGATGTTTGTTTAGAAAATGAAAAAAAAATATTTTAGTTTGATCATCATACCTTTTAAATTATAACTATTTGACCTCTCAATATTTCAAAATTTTAGTTGTAGTATATAACTTCATTTTTCTCACTTTTATAGTTCCTAGTTCAAGGAAAGAGAAAATTATAAAATTCTACTAAGAAAATTATATAGTCTTAATAAACATCGATTTAGGCCATGATAAAGATCAATTATAGTGTCAAGTCTCACCTAGGTGCTATTTAGCCTCATCAAAGTCTGAAATGATAAATATGAGCTTTAAAAAACTTAAATTTCAAGTTCATTTTGAGTTTTTGGGTTACTTGAGATTATAGATGACTTTAGCAAGATATATAGAGTGTTTAAGTCAATTTTTGTGTAAAAAATGGATTAAAAATAGAATTTCAGGTAAAATATCTTCTCCTCTTATTTTTAGTTGATATAATGGCCAAAATTTGAAAAGAAACAAACAATATGTAACATAATTATTTTTTTATGGACAAAATTTAAAAAGAAACAAACAATGTGTAACATTTTTTTTTATTTAACTCAACCTAGGTTTGCAAGTTTGTGCCTCTTTTTTTTGTTCTATTTTTTTTTCATTCGTCAATGTTTGAGTTTTTATGAATTTTTTATTCTTTGACATTTTTTTTTAATTAAATATGATTTGATTTTTGCTTAGTTTAGGAATATGCTTTCAATATTTTCACATAGGAGGCAATATATCTTTGTAACTCGACTTTATTTTCTCTCTCTACAAGTTTATCAAGTCATTTTCTGTACTTTGTTTTTTATCAAATAATAGTTTGGTTCTAAAAAACAATGTCATTAAATACAAACAAGTCTTTGATTTGTGTTTTGAGATCATATATTTATATCAAATTTCATCTCTCAATTTTTCTATTATTTATTTAATTAAATATTATCTTTTTTTTAGGTTTTCATATAAAACTATAGCAATTTTTTTAATGTGTGACCTTGTATGATATTTTTTTTCTTCTTTAATTTTACATATTCGATTTAATCTATGTTTTTATTTCTATTATCATTTGAAATTAAATAAAAAAAATCATAATTAAATACTCATATGTTTCTGTATTTACACCTAAAATCTTATAATATTAAAAAAAACAAGTTGAAAAACATTCAAATTTATTACATTTTTTCTTGCTAAGAAAAACACTCAACCCTGAAACAGAGCATAGAACAAATAGCTATTCAACACCCTAGTCCCAGAAGCAAAAAAGTTAGAGAGAGGTGTTGGATGGATTGACACACAAAAGCCAGAATCCATGGCTGTGGCTTGCAAAAAACAGCAGCCACATGTGTCAATCAACAAAACTTAAGATGCCATTAATGAACCATAGTAGCCATCAGCTCTATTCGATTACCAGACACATGAAACACCCGCATCTCTCACGACAGAAAACAAAACAACATCATAAAAAAGCAAACCCGGTGGCTGCAGAAGGGCCACTGTTACACCACTTGTCTTCCATTCAACGTCTCATTGTTGTTCCTTTCCCTTCGATAAATCCTTTCATTTATCTCAATAGAAAAAGTACAACCCTTTGTTTAGATTTCAGCTTCTCCTCCTCCCATGACTCGTCTAAGCGATGAGAGTTGGGTTTCATCAATGCTTTCAAAACGATTATCTATCCAAGAAGGAACAGAAGATGGAGTGAAGGAAGAAGAACCCACAAATTCCTTTGCTCCAGACTCTACACATTTTCCATTCGAGAAGGTTTTTCCTGTTTATGCAATGGGGTTTTTGAAGCCTGAATCAGACCCTGTTTTATTGCCTGCCGATTCCAGAGACCCCATCTGGGATGCTGTTAGAGAAGAGGCTAAGATAGAGGTAACCCCTCCCCGCCCCGCCCCGGCTTGGTTTTTTATTATTTCAACGATTTCTTCTTGGCGTGTTATTGACGTTCGGTTTCAAAGTTGTTATTATTACTAGTATCATTAACTATGCGAAATTCTTGTGTCGCTGGATAGTTGATTAGACTGGAAAAAGGCTTAATCTCGATACTGGCTTGTTAAGTTTGAAAATGGATATTGAACTTTAACCTATCCTTAGTAAAAGCTTGAGCTTTGGTTTCACCCATCAAAGTTGTTATTATTACTAGTTTCAATGATGATTTAGATGCTACATACAATCGGTGGAAAAAAAAAAACAAGAGAACATCCGAAACTGCCTTAAAGATAAGGGATTGAAACAATTTCAGTCAATTTTGGGAAATTGTGTTTGTTTCAGTTTATCTTTGCGTTATTTTAGAATTCAATGGAGCCTTGCAAAATATGTCCAGTGAAGATTTTATTTTTGTGGTTATTCATGGAGACAAGAATTCTTTTCCGCTTCTGTTTCTGCTGCACTCAAGAATATTTTGTTGATGGATATGTAAAATGTTTTATTTTGAGATCCAGCAATAGCATTTTCTTCGTGCAAGTAAAAGCTCCCACTGAGTACTTGTATTTATGCAATAAAAACACTGCAGGCGGAAAAAGAGCCTATTTTGAGTAGCTTTTTGTATGCAAGTATCTTGTCGCATGATTGCCTAGAGCAAGCATTGGCATTTGTTCTCGCAAATCGGCTGCAAAATCCTACTCTTTTGGCAACCCAATTATTGGATACAATTTATAATGTAATAATGAAGGATAGAGGTATTCAGCATTCTATTCGCCTAGATATGCAGGTAACTTGTCAAATTCTCTGAATACACGCCTTTGCTCATAGTGTTTGATTAACAAGAATATAGAATCTTATCTTAACATTGAAAATCTTCCTTCCCCTAGGCATTTAAAGACCGAGATCCTGCCTGTTTGTCATATTGTTCTGCTCTATTGTATCTCAAGGTAATTACTTTTATCCTGCTTTGATACTGCAAGTGGTGCTGTGCGCAAAATCTTTTCCATTGATCATATTTCTTTTTTGGGAGTTGGGAAACAAGGGTAATCTGTGTTCACCCTTAATCTGTCAAAGTCCTGGCTTATGCACTCATGTGAAAGTAAAGTGTTTGAATTGGAATAAGCAATGCGAGCAACACGTGGCATGTTATGTTTTTCTTACAGGGTTACCATTCCCTGCAATCCTATAGAGTAGCACATGTTTTGTGGAACCAAGGACGGAAAGTACTGGCCTTAGCATTGCAAAGCCGAATCAGCGAGGTAGTTGGATACTATTATAATCTGTACTATTCATTTCTTTCCATTTTGCTTATGGGGTGGTGTTTTTCTTTTTTTTCTTCTCATAATTTCCCAATTAATTGTCCAGGTTTTTGGCATTGACATACATCCAGGTATGTTTATATATTTATTTATTGCATGTTCCATGTCATTGTATTCTATAATATCCTGTCACTTAATTTTGGAAAAATCAGGGTAGCAAATTTTACTTTAGAGAGAGAGATGCTTTTGTTTGAAATTATCTAGAAAGCATGTTGGCATATTCAGGCGGCGTATTAATGTTCCATGCAATTGTTGATAAATCATACTACTTGAGGAATTTATTCATGAATATGTAACGTGCCTTTTTATTCATACCAAATAATGAAGATATTGTGTCTGATTGCTTGTAAGTTCAATATTTGATCTTTTTCTTTCACTGGGCAGCTTCCAGAATTGGAGAGGGCATATTATTGGATCATGGGACGGGTGTGGTTGTCGGTGAAACTGCTGTCATTGGAAACAGAGTCTCATTGATGCATGTAAGCCACCCTGATCCTAAACTTATACTGTTATTTGATGCAAGAATTAATCTGGGTACTATTATGTTGGTTCCTGGCTTACTTGGGTGCAATGTGTTGTTAAGTTGTGCTACTAGTCACAGCCCCAATTTTCCCACTCTCTCGTGAGCTTTCTATTTTACAGTTTTTCTCTTATTTTTATGCTGTTTGAACTCTTACTTGATAAGTTGCTGTAAATTCTATTGGGAAATGTCAAGATATTTTATATGGATCACTTGTAAAATTGATCTGGTTATGCTACCACTTTTTTAGAGGACAAATTTTTCCGAGCATTGCCAAGTTTCAAAAGCTTTAGCTGCCTTGCACTGAATAATAGATGGAGGAATGGATTCTGTAAAGGACATTGAGCATGGAACACCTTGTTTATTTGCGATTGCATATTTGCTTTATCATAATAGCAAAGATGTTTGGCAGGGTGTAACTTTAGGAGGGACAGGGAAAGAAATTGGTGATCGCCATCCAAAATTAGGTGACGGTGCACTAATTGGAGCATGTGTGATAATACTTGGGAATATAAAAATAGGTGAAGGGGCTATGATAGCTGCTGGTTCTCTTGTATTAAAAGATGTCCCCCCGCACAGGTAGGATGACAAATTTCAATTATATTTGTATCAGAAATTACTAGTTTATGGAATTAGTTTTCTCATAATTGTTTCCGCCGGCCTGATGTGCTTATTTTCCCTTTGTTTTTGTATCTTCAAGTATGGTGGCAGGAACGCCAGCAAAGGTGATCGGATACATGAATGAGAAAGATCCATCTCTAACAATGAATCACGGTAAGTCTTGTGTACGAGCTAGTGTGAACGAACCTGTTTGATTTCCTAATTAGCAAATCATGTAGGAGTGTATAACAAATGATTAGAATGGTCTGAACCCATACATTTGTTGGGCTCAGTTCATCCATTTACCAATATTGCAAATTTGGTTTAGAATATGTAGAAATTTGATGCTAGGACAGAAGCACCTGTTGGCAAAGAAGTATGCATCTAATGTTTTTGAATGTACATTTATGCTGACCTTTTAAATAGGACTGAAAATTGAAAGTTTATTATATGGTCAATTTTGGGACAATCTGGTTTTTGCACACATGCTTATATCTTTTATTCTTATGCTTATGTTGACATACAGATGCCAGCAAAGAATTCTTCGAACATGTGGCCGATACTTTTAGAGATGGAAGATCCAGTCATAAATGGTGAGTACCACCTCTCTGCTTTTGTTTTTCATATCTTTTTACTGTAATTATGAACAACTAATCTGGATGAATGATCTTACGGTCATCTTGCTAATTATCAACATAAACCATTGAAGATTTGGTATTTACGTGCTGTTGTAGTCTTTTAGCATCCACTTCTCAAAGTCTTAAGCAGCAATATAGATTTGCCCTTTCCAGATAATATGACTGAATCAAATTACTTTGTTTTCAGAAGCTCCGGATGAGGGGCAAAATGGCCAGGGTACTTGAAGATTCGTGCAGGCTTCGCATAGGTCTCCTCCTCGGCCAATGTAGGCCGTTGTCTCTGCGGGAGAAAACGCACTATAGTCTATAGAGAGCATTTTACTTGCAGAATAATCGAGGACAAGTTTATCATAGTTGTAATAGGTTATCATTTTTACTCCTTTATAATACAGGTTCTCGAACAATTCTTTGTTCAAATTTTTCGTGGAAGAACTGTCTTACAATTTCATCCCCCCACTGTGAATAATGGTTTGCCGGCCGAAGGAGTTTCTTTTGGCGGAGAAGAATCAGGCAACAAATTGAATGTGAGGTTATCAACTGGACTGTAGGACACCACTGGACTGTGATTCCCGGATGCTGGGTGGCTGCCAACCTGGGTGGCTGGACGTTCCAGCAATGGATTCCAAATGGAACAAATGTTTCTCAATGGCTCGGATGATTGTCACTCGAAAAAAGAAAGTTGATGATGGGAGTCGAACAAAACATATTTCGTGGTAGCTTGTTTGCATTTATCGAGATCCTTTGCATGGACGAATGTTGAGAGGTTTCAAACAAAAAAACAAAATAATAGTAGCATTGCTACCGCTATAAACTCAAATGAAAGTTTTGGTGGTAGAAAATGAAAGAAAAGGAAGGATGGCTTCAAACAAATGTTCCATTAATAAAAGAATTAGATGACTAAAATTTATTTATACAAGTTGAATTAATGTTTAGGTCTTGAAATTTCATTTTTTTTTTAGTTGAGTGCAAAAGTATGCCATTTATTTTTCGGAACAAGATTTAGGAACTAGTTGGTTGTGTTAACAGTAGTTAGAAACAATTAGAGAGTTAATTGTTGCCAAATTAGCAAGCATAGCGATGTAGTATAAATATATGGTGTAGAAACATGTTTAAATTGAAATTATATAGAGATAATATCACCAATAAAAATATGTTAGAATAAACATTATCGATTTTTCATATCTCAAATGTGATCCTACATCAATGATATAGAGAATGAGATTTTAAGAAATATTCTGAATTGATTTCATGTCTATTTGTGGCTGAACAAATTAATAAAATTTTAATGAAAAATCATGAATCGTGAGTGACTGATTCAGCTCCATTCCATAAAATAAATGCCACGACATAAAATGATAATTATGATCGTGGTTGAAGTAAAGGTTGTTAATGAAGATAATTTAGTTATCGTTAATAGCTGTAATTCATCAAATTATAACATACCTTCACAAAATAAAGAGAAATAAGAAAGATGAAAGAACATGCATAACTAGAATAATAAGAAAGTATAAAATATCAGTTATTAGTGTGGAATGAAAACACATTGGTCTCGTACAACTAAATATCTTGTTGATTTATGTAAGTCCTTATTGAAAGGAAAAGAGAAAAATATAGAATTTTTTTTTCACCCACCCCACATCAAGAAAATACGGATTTGCACATAAGCCCAATATCGATGATAGAGATATATGTTTAGCAGATAGCTCAACAACGCATACCATTCTCAGACATAGATGATATTTCTCAAATATAAGAATGACGAAAATAAAAGTGAATACAATATTGGGTTCAACAAACTTAATTGAAAGATCTAGAAGAACTGATATAATGCTTCATAGTGGAACATAATTTATTATTGCTAATATTTTATTCTTTATTAAATCAAGGAGAAATCTGCTAAATTTTAAAGATATGTGACTTAATGGATACCATATTAAGACTATCAGTGATGATGATATATAATACCTTTACATCATATCAAATTACTCTGCTAGAATTTATTTATTTTTTGAAAAATTAACTTTTTTTTAATTTCAAGATTGTACTACACGAGTATTAGTACAATTGTAGTCAAGCAATAATGAACCAAATAAATTTATTATTTGGCATAATTGGTTGAGCCATCTTGGATCAATAGTGACCAAAGAATGATTGATAATTCATATGACCATCCATTGAAGACTAGAAGATTCTTCAATATAATGAATTCTTATGTGCTTCTTGTTCTCAAGGAAAATTGGTCATTAAACCATCATTGGCTAAAATCGGGATTGAATCCCTAAAAATTCTAGAATGCATTCTAGGTTATATTGTGTGGACCCACCATTGTGGACCATTTAAACATTTTATAGTTTTAATAAATATGTTTATAAAATGGTTACACATGTATTTGTTATTAACTCACAACGTGTAATTTGTGAGATTACTTGCTCCAATTATTAGATCATGACCACAATTTCCTAACTACATAATCAAGACTATTTATCTTGACAATACTAGTAAATATACATTCCAAACATAATTATTGCATGTCACTTGGGATAAACATTGAACATCTAATTGCCTATGTCCATACTCAAAATGATAATGTTGAATCATTTATATACACCTCCAGTTAATTACAATATCATTACTCATGAGAACTAAGCTTCATTTCTCTATTTAAGAGCACATCGTTTTATATGCAACAACACTTATATGTATCGGGCCAACATCATATCACAAATTCTTATTATTACAAGTGGTTTTGGGTTATCAGCCTATCATTTTTTATCTAATAATATTTGTTTGTGTGATATATGTTCTCGTTTACCCACCATAACATACAAAACTAGTTTATTAGAGGTGGTTGAGATTATATATTGGGTTTGAGTCCCCATTAATAATTAAACACCTAAAGAGTTTAAAAAGCTTGAAGCATGTAATTCAAATTCCCGAGACGTTAACTCAATCAAGTTACAAAGATGCCTATATGGGTTAAAACTGTTGACATATAATGTCACACTTATATGTTTTATATATTTTGATGATCACAATAAAAAGAAAATGGACTAATAATATGCTTGGATGAGATTAAGCGATAAACAGGTATTATACAAAGAATACATCAACAAACATAACGGAGTACACGAAGAAATCACTCCAAGAAGTCCAAGATGCAAGCAAGTGAAGACAAAGAAGAAGTTTTCATTCTAGTGCTTTAATTATGTAAATCTCAAATGTCTAACTTGATAGCACAATTTAAAATGAACTCACACACTTCACATTGCATGCATTAAAAGGGTTTGATGATTAGAGGATTAAGTCATAATCAATCGGTTCAAAAATTCAGAAAAGATAATTTGTCACAATTGCCTTTCTGCATGAACCGGTCGACCGCTTGGTGTATACCAAGTGAACCGGTCGACCGCTTTAAGACAAATTGTCTTTTGAGCTGAACCGGTCGACCGCTAGGTTTATCCGTTGTGAACCGGTCGACCGCTTGAAGACAAAATGTCTTTCGAGCCGAACCGGTCGACCGCTTGGGTTATCCGTTGTGAACCGGTCGACCGCTTGAAGACGAATTGTCTTTTGAACTGAACCGGTCGACCACTTTATTTGTCCGTTGGGAACCGGTCGACCGCTTTATATGACAGTTGCATTAAAACGGCTATAAACGACTACTTTCTTTTAGAAACTTATAAATAGCCCTCCTAATTGCAAAAATAAATACACAGAACTTTCATATCTTATATTGAGGCAATTAGAGTGCAAAAACATCTTCATATCATCAATCTTCATTAATACTCATATTTGTGTTTAAATCTTCATATCTTAACACAAAGAGTATTTTTCATTCTCACTACACTTAAACACCTTCAAATATTCTAAGTGTTATCAAGTGAGATAAAGAGATCATAGATCTTCATTTGTAACATCTATACTATTAAGAGTGTATTGTTGTTTTACAAAAACAACCATTGTAATATTCTTGAGAGTTGAAGTATAAAACTCTTTGATATTGGTAAGGGAATATCACCAAGGAAAAATCTTGAAGAGGGTACATCTTCAAGTGGGAAGAAGGAAAATCTTGAAGAGGGCATATCTTCAAGTGGTGTAAAGTCTTGGTGTGGATTCATCAAGCGGAAATTGTAATCTTGTTACTTGGTTTAGTAAGAGAGTACAATACTCAAGTACGGGTTGGTACTTGAATCATGGACGTAGGCTTGCCGAACCACGTTAAAAATCGAGTTAGCAATCTCTCTCTCTTATCTCTTTACTTTAAAGTAATTGATTTTAGAATTGCTATAATTATTGTAATTCCCCCCCCCTAGGTGTATAGTTGCCTTAATCCTTGAATAACAAAAACAATCAGGACACATGTGGTATAATCGCTTAAGTTTATATATATAAATAAGGGTATGACAATGACTATTTATACCCATATGCTTTTTTAAAGAAGTCAAAATCTGATTTTACAATCATTGATATGTATGTTGATGATTTAAATATTATTGGAACTCGTGAAGAGATATTAAAGACAATAAATTATTTAAAGAGAGTTTGAGATGAAAGATTTGAGTTTTTTTTTCTCGACTTGCAAATCAAATATTTAGTAGATAAAAGTTTTATTCATTAGTCAACCTACACAAAGAAGGCGTTTAAATTTTTTTATATGGATAAAGTTCATCTATTGAGTACTCTAATGATTGTTCGATCACTTGATGTGAAAAATAACCCTTTTAGACATCATGAGGATAATGAAAAACTATTTGGTCTTGAAGTACCATATCTCAGTGCAATTGGTGAGCTATCTTGTTAATGATACACAACCTGATATGACATTCTCTATAATTTGCTAGCAAGATATAATTCTTTCATACCCGAAGACATTGAAATGAAATTAAACATATTTTCCATTACTTGCGAGAACAATGAATATGAACTTTTTTTTATTCAAATAATGCTAATAATAAATTAGTTGGATATATTAATGCAAAATATTTATCTGATCCATATAAATAACAATCTCAAATAGGTTATCTATTTATGAATGGTAACATTGTTGTATCATGGACATTTACATAGCAAACACTAATTTCCACTTCATCTAATCATTTTGAAGCAAGCCAAGAATGCATCTTACAAATTTATGATTCAATATATTCATGAAAACATGTGGTTTATCCTTCAACAGAGAAACTCCAATCATTTTATATGAAAACAATATTGCACGTATAATTCAATTAAAGAAAGGATACATCAAAAAAGATAAAACTAAATACATCTCATCTAAATTCTTTTTTCACACATGAACTTGATAAATATGATGGTATTGATGCTCAACAAAGTCACTCAAAAGATACTCTAATTGATTTGTTCACTAGAGCATTACCAACTATATAATATTTGAAGGATTACGTCACAATATTGGAATACAGTAACTTTAAGATTTAAGATGATACATTCATCACGGAGAGTTAATACACATTGCATTTTTTTTTTCTTAACCAAGATTTTTTCCCATTAAGTTTTCAAGTTTTTAACAAAGCGATTTTCAATGCGTGAGGTTGTTTATCAGACATCCAAGAAGAAATGTTATAAAATTATACATTGTATATCTAAATATATAGACACCTTCCTATATCTCTCTCTTGTTATATTTATTCATAATTCTCAAGTTCATTTGAATATCTATAAGTTTATCTGAATCTATATCTTCTTATATTCTTTAAACTTATAAGTATTTATATATACATGCCTATAAATTAATTAGTGCATTGTAGATAGAAAAAAATACACATATATTATTTATAAAGTCATTAGATTGTTTACTATAGTTCATTAATATTTATTATTTTTATTTATTCTAATAACTTTATTAAGTATACTGTGTATTTTTAAAAGTATAGTTGTATAAAATTTAATATATTTTAAAATAAAAAACTAAATAAAAAAACACCTTAACATTTACCAATACCACAAGTCATTCGGGAAAATGTTGAAGTTTGGGATTCTGTCTCGTTCTTAGATTTAACAAAAAGAACACGGAGTCCAATTAGATCTCATCTCGGTATCATTTTTCCTAAAAGGGAAGAGTTTGGTATGAAACGTTAACGCTGCGTAACAATCCGGACCGGACTAATGCGTTAGATCATCATCATCAACAACAACAACAAAAACATCTCCTCTGTGATGTCAGTTTTCAAATCGCAAATTAGTAGAGATTTTTGTTCATAATTCTCTCTAGATCTCTTCTTCAGCGAACCAAATCAAGCAAGCCTCCTCCTCCTCCAGTGGTACAACTTTTTTTTTCTTCTTTTGAATTACAATTCTCTTGTTTTTATAATTTTTATTAAACAGCAGTACAATACATAGTGAAATAGGGAATGACGGCTTCAATTTTATGGAGTGAAATGGTAATATTGAGGGATTTATAATAATAATAATAATGATTTACCACTGTTGTTTATGTAAGCATTGGATCTCTATTAATGCCATGCCGGTTCATGTTTCATCTTTAATTTTTCTACTATTATTAGTGTCTCTGCTATTTAGTTCAAGAGACCACCCTAACTTAATATTTATTATTTTTACTTCTGCTCGTTCATGTCGTTCTCATTACTATTTTTCTACTTCTCCTTTGCTTAGGTTTTTTTGAGTGTTTTTGAAGACTTGAGGGTTTGGAGTTGTTGCTTGCTGGTTATTTATATAGTGTAGGATAATGTCGACTGAGGAAAGTAGTAGTGCTGGTGAAATGCTGGAGAGTAAAACTGAAGATTCTCCCTTAAAGTTGGAGAAACAGCTGGCTGGTGATGTGCAAATTAATGGGAATGTTTTGAAGGAAAATGGGATGTGTGACGATGGCAATGTGTTGGAAGAGAGTACGAATGAGCAGCTTTTGCAGATGGTTATCGAGCTGAAATTTCAGAATGAGTTCTTCAAGTCTCAGTTTGAGGGATTGAAGTCTCAGCATGAAGCAGAAGAAAATGGTCAGGAAAGTGGGGAGTCCGCTGATGTAAAAGAATTACATGAAAAGATCCAGTCTTTGAATAGAGAACTTAATGAGGAAAAACAGACACGTGGAGCAGCAGAGATTGCTTTGGAGCATCTTCGTGAGGAGAACTCGGAGGCAGATGCAAAAGCCCAAGAGCTTTCCTTGAAGCTTGCTGAAGGTCAGATCCCCCCCCTGTTTATTTGAAGGTTATAAAATCTGTCCAATGGGATCTTTTTTACTCGGATTGGCTGCTCAATTAGTGAAGAACTTGTTAGCTTAAACAATGTTGTTTCATTGTGAAAACTTCCTTCACTGTTTGTATTCTCAACACATTGTAATTGTGTCAATATTTTTAGAGAACCTATTCCACGATAGATAAATGAACATAATAGCCAGGTCTAGAGGCTTGAAATCTGGTTTGCTTTGTAGAAATCTTAAAAAGTGAATAGAAGGTCATTATAACTTCATGATTATGTTTCTGTAGTTTGTGTAATGATATCATTATTCTTTACCTGCCTTCACCTAAATACATTTCATGGTTTCTTTGCATAGCTCAACAGAAATTGGATCAAGAAATCAAAGAACGCGAGGAGAAATATACTGAACTTGATTCAAAGTTTCAAAGGCTTCATAAAAGAGCAAAACAACGCATTCAAGAGGTTCAAAAGGTAAATTCTTTCCTTGAATTGTTTGTTTTGTTTTACTTGTTTATGATACTTTTATACTCTTCCTAAAGATAATGTGATCATTTATCTTGAAAAGAGGGGAGAGATAGATAAATACTACTTGCAATGTTATCTTTCCAAATTTAGATGTTAAGATGGCCATCAATGAGAATTGCATTTTTTTCCTATGTCATTTATAGTCTACTTTTTTTGTGTTCATGTGTGCTAATCGGTAACATTTAGAAGCTCAATTTATATTAACTTAACACAAGAAAGCACATATGTATATAATTGGATTTTCATGCTCAAAAAGAAAGAAAATGACAAACATAAAGAAGAGAATGAATGAATGAGCACCTGCAATTGTTCAGAAACTGAGTTCAGATGTTGTTTGGAGATTGTCATTTTCAGGAAAAAGATGACCTTGAAGCCCGGTTTCATGGTGCAAATGAAGCTGCTAAGCAAGCATTATCTGAACAATCATCTCTAAAGCAAGAGCTGGAACGCACAAGACAACAAGCAAATGAAGCATTGAAGGCAATGGATGCTGAGAGACAACAATTAAGAAGTGCAAACAATAAGTAATTCTTTAATCACCTACATGCTAAGGTTTATTTATCCTTTTTTGAAGGGAACTTAAATTGAGATTGATTTGTACATAAATATCAAAATCTAGTACTGTCCATTTGCTCGTAGGTGTATTTTACAGGAGAAGATGGTGTCGTCTGAATTTTTTGCATGTTAAATTTTAATATCAAGTGGCTCTTCCATCCCAAATGCATCCCGAAACTTCCCATGCTTTTTGCTCATGAAGAGCAAAATTAACTCAATTGAATTAAATTCTCTCTCTGGGATTATGTGCCGGAACATGTTTTTCTTCCTTTTTCTGAGTATGGAGGGTTTTGTTGAGCTGAGTTCTTAGTATTTTGATCTATTGCTTGGAAAACAAAAAAATATTTCAAATAGCTCCCCCTTGACCTCATGGGAAGTTTTCCTTGTGATAAGAAAAGGTGCTATGATTCAGTGGATCTAAAACCCTCTTCCTACTGTATATGCTTGTGCATGTTCATGTGCTCTTTTTGTTTTCCCAGGCTGTTGGGACTGGGCCTCCACTGATTTTAGCACATGCTGAACCAACCGCTTGCTTGAAGACCCTCAAACTCTCCTGAGTGTCTATTCATCTCATTCTGAACCAAATGCAATTACATGTTGAATATTGTAAACAGATTATAAATAACTTCTATTGCATGATCATTTCAGATTTCCTTGTTGTCATTCAATAGAAATTATTATACACCATAAATGCACCTGCATGCTAGACTGAACCAGTGACTTTTTTTCAGCATAAAATTTCAGTCAACAGCTTTCCTTAGTGGATTAAAGAGCACAACTCTCTACTTTTGATATCTGAAAACTGTCACATTTAGTATTATGCAATTTTACTTTCCAAATATTTCAATAAAATAAAATAAAATGTATTGATGTACAGACTCCGTGATAATATTGAGGAATTACGCTGTTCATTGCAACCTAAAGAAAGTGCTCTTGAGGCATTGCAACAGACACTTTTAGAGAAAGAACAGGTACTGGTTAGATATGTTTGCTTGATTGCTTATGCTAAAAGCAAGGCTTTGAAAACCCATTTACTTGCATTGTGCTCAGATGTTGGGAGACATGCAAGGGTTGCTACAAACTGCAGAAGAAAAAAAACAAGCTTCAATGACTGAGCTTTCTGCTAAACATCAGAAAGTAATTTCTTTTAAATGCCTGGACTATAAATTCTTTTTGATTACAAAGATAGGATGGCATCTTTGTGCTATTATTTTATAATAAGTGTGCCTTAACTTTACCCTGTTTATATTCTTTTCATCAGAATATAGAGAACTTGGAAGGTCAAATTGCTGATGCTTTGGCCGATAGGAACAAGGCTGCTGAAACTATATCCAAATTACAGGTGAGACTTCTCCTTTTATGGCTCCTTATTTATTTAACTCCGTTTCAGAATTCAAATAGAAGCAGCATATAATGAGTTATGATCTTGTGTTTTTTTATCTTCACATTTTACATGTGACAACTCACCATTCAAAGGGATCACATCTGGCTTAAAATGTGTAACATGCACTAGTTTTATCTAGGCTTTCAGAAAGATGAGTTCCACTAAGAAGTGATATTTTGCAGGTTCTAGTTGCAGAGAAAGAGTCTAAGATTGCAGAGATGGATGCAGCCTCAAGTGGTGAGACAGCAAGGTTAAGAGCTGCTTTGGAAAGTGTGAAAGGAGAGCTTGCTCATCAAAAACACGAGCATGTATGAACTAAACTTATGGATGAGGATTTAGGAAATTTGAAGATTAATTCCCCTTTCCTAAATGCCATAGCATGAACCACTGAACCTCTTGGGTGAAATCCAGTAAAATGTTAGTGGTCTTCATGATGGATTGCTCCAAATTGTCTTCCCTTGTTCCTGTCTCTTATAGTAAACTTGATTGAGTTCTAAATGTCTTTGGCTGAGATCCTTAACCTCCCTGAAATTATTTCTGCATCTTTGCATTGTCGGCCTGTTTATATCATTCTTTGGTGTTACACATATGATCAAAATGCCTGGACTTGTGCCGTAGATTAGTAAAGCACCAATAATCTTCATTGAAGCTCCCATTGCTATACACCCATCAAAAGATGTGGTGCATGAACTATCAGAATGGAGCAAAATATCATTTATTTAGGACTACATTCCTTCTTTCTCTAGTGCTTGTATTGGGTGAGCGCACACTCATACTTGAGTTCATTTCCACAACTGTTATGATTTCAGGAGAAAGAAAAGGAGAGTTGGGAAGCTGCCTCCCAGGCACTGAAAACAAAGCTGGAAATAGCTGAGAGCAATTGCATACATGCTGAAATTGGAGCGGCTAAAATGAAAAGTACATCTCAGTGCTATGGTTAATTTCATCTACTTTCATGATGATGGAGTGGATATTCATGCTTTATGAACTGGCAGGTCAACTGGAATTAGAAGTTTCTGTCCAAAGCCAGATGCTAAGTAAAAAAGATGCTGAGCTATTGGCTGTCAAAGAGGAGGTACCAAGTGTTTTTTCATTAGACTTTCTTAGAATGTGTTTGAGAGTGTGTTAGCGGTTGTTTTTCAAAGTGCTTTTCGTCCATAAATATGTTAAAATATATATTTTTATTTTTTAAAAATTAGTTTTGATACCAGCACATCAAAACAATCTAAAAACACCACAAAACTAATTTGAAATAAATAAAAAAGTATTTTTTTCTTAAATTTTTTCAAAAGCTTTCTTAAAACACAAAATCAAACGGGCTCTTAGTAAGAGTCAACTAGCAAGACTTTTGCAATACATGAGGGAGATAACTGAATTTCGACTTTTTAACATAAGTTAGTTAATAGTCATAACTCAGAAAGCAAAACCTGTCAGGTGGGAATATCATCCCATGTTTAGCTATACTTTCCTGAGACAAACTTGTTTGTAACATAAAGTTGCATATATTTTGATATTTGTATCTGGCCTCTGTTATATCACTTCAACAATTATACATGCAGATCAACCGCCTTGAAAGTGAGTTTTCCTCATATAAAGTCCGTGCTCATTCACTTCTTCAGAAGAAGGATGCAGAGCTAGCCGCGGCTATGGACTCTGAGCAGCTTAAAGCTATTGAGGAAGCACTGAAAGTAGATGCCTAAGATTCTCTTCAATTATTATTATGAAGGGTATAATTTAAGGTGACTGGTGATATTAAATTATAGAGCTTATTTTTTTCTGTAGGAAGCTGAGACAGAAGTATCTTTGGCATCTGTAGAAAGGGACAAAGCTCTTCAAGATCTTCAGGAAGCATTGGCTAATAACGATAAAGAACTTGCCATAAGGTAAGTTGTTGCTCAAAACTTCATTATAGGATCTCCCTTTGTTCAATCCCCACTTCCTTTCTATCTGTGTGAGTTTGTGTGACTGTTGTAATTGTCTATTTAATGTGTAATCACATAAATGGATGCAGTTCTTTCAATCTGCTGCTTTATGCATGCGAGGCCTGATTGATTACAAAAACTGCCGTCATCCTTTTTTTTTTGTTGGATTTGTATTCAATGTCATTCTGCAACATTCTTTTTCTGTGGCACAAGTGCAAAGACTTTTCTTATACTGTTCAGTTTTGTAACTGTTTCAGAGATGCAGCTCTTAACAATGCCATGCAGCAGATAAAGAGCTTAGAAACAAAACTTGATTCTGCCAATGTTCATCTCCAATCAGAGAAAGAAACATGGAAAATAAACCTTCAGAATTTGGAAGAATCATGGCGATGTAATATGTACATGTTTAATTTGATAATATCCCCCCCAGTTTCCTTTGCCCTCACAAGATGCACATGATCAAGCTTTGAATTAAATTTGTACTTGGAATTGATAACTTGACAGTGAGATGCGAAGCCCTGAAAGCAGAAAACGAAGTCCCTTCTGGACAAGATACACAGAGAGAACTAGAAGAGCTCCAACTAAAGTATAAAAAACTCAAGGTAACTTTTATTCCAATATTTATGCCCCTCTATATTTTTGTTTTGTTTTTGGGTGTCGGGGTGCCCGAATTGGGTGGGTTGGTGTGTTTGGTGGGGGAGCATTGGTGTAAGCTGTTTTTGTTCTCTTTGTTGATTAATTGGATTCATATATTGTAGGAAGAACATGATTCATTCCGGGAACTTGCTGATAGAATGATGGAGGAGAAAGATAAAGAAATATCTAAACTGGTTGACAGCAATAGGAATCTTCATCAGTCAATGGAATCAAGACCCCCCCATGTATGTTTTTTTCAATATATGAGAGCTTAGCCCTTTTCTGATGAAATGGTTTGTTAAGTAATCTGTAATTTCACAATTTGCAACAGGTTAATCATAATGATGATACCATCACAGGTATACTGATATTTCCTTTGACTTTTCCACTCATTGTAATTAGAAGTAGTACTTTTCTGCCATAATGGGAAGGTTTTCATTTATTTTTTGTTGTTCAGGTTCTAACCTATCCCTTTTGTATTGGTGTTTTCAGCCATGCACAAGCAAGATGGAGCTAATCTAAGCACCTCCATTGCGGAACAGCAGATTCTGGTAGAAACTTCTTTTTATCAGAACTGTTATTGTTATATTGATAACCTTGTTAAGTATAATATCATGGCAAGCATGACATGAGTAAAATTTCATTGGAACAGGCACAAGCATGTTTCAAACATTCCTGGATGACACATTGATTATTATATTTGAATACATGCGATGGTTTACTTGCACTTTTTGTGTTCCGTACTAGCCATTTTTTTTTTTGTCATGATCCCAGTCTAGCATTCTTGACAAGCTGCTCTTTACCATGCCTGGCATTCATCTAGATAATAGAATATTATAGCAAAATTAATTACCAAAGCATGATGGAGAATAAAATGTTCTCCATGAAATGAAAGCAAAAGGAATATCATAAAAGGGCAGTGCAATCCTGCTGGATATCATGACACTCCACGGCAATTGTCTGCATGAAACACCAAAGAAGGATGCCACCCAAGGAAGACAGGAAAGCTATCCTATCTCATAAGGGTTGTTTCTTACATGGATACCAAAGAAGGATGTTACCCAAGGGAGACAGGAAAACTATCCTATCCTATAAGGGTTGTTTCTTAGATGGAACCTGACGCTTGCTTTTCTTTGTGCAACTTCTATGGATACTGTTTGGTATCCTTGATTATTCAAAGCTCAAGTGCTCACACACAAGTTATTCATGAAAATGAACACTTCCTGGGGAAAAGCATTTAAAGTTCTAACCATCTTATTTATTCGGATATGAAATATGTGTAGTTATGGTATATTTTGTACGTTTCTGGTACATGGAAAGCAATCTTCCACTTTTTGTCATTTTAAGCAGTTAATAAGTGATAAGAAGTGGAAAATACAAGCTATAACTTGTAGTCATGATTTTGTTAATGGTTAAACAAGTTATTTGAATCTTCATGCTATTCTTCATATACGTTTATTCACTTCTTGTTCGATTCAATGTGTCATTTTCCTTTTTTCCCCACTCATTTCCCTTGTCTGAACTCAATGTGACTATCAAATAGCTTTGTAATAATCTCATATTAAATTTCAGCTATTGGCAAGGCAACAAGCTCAGAGAGAGGAAGAGCTAGCACAATCTCAGCGGCATATTTTGGCACTTCAAGTATGCTATATCCAATCTGGATTTTTACAATTATTATCATATGGTGAAGTTTCTGATAGTTTTTTTTTTAAAAAAAAAACTTAGGAAGAGATTGAGGAACTTGAACGGGAGAATCGTCTACACGGCCAACAGGTATTGAAAAATCTGATTCTGCTCATGTAACTGGGTGCATGTGCCAAAGAAATTTCTTTATCAAATCTGTATGGTCAAGGTGAAAGTATTGAGATGGTGAATGGTCTGGTGACAAGAATAATTCCAAGCATTTATGAGGAGTTACAGTATAAAAGATTTACGGAGCTTGCTAAGATTCTTGGTATGCTGAAAATTCAATTCATGGTGAGATTTTGCCTACCACATCAATTGAGTGGTAAAAGCAAAAGTTACATGGAAACCAAGTTGCTTCTTATGGCCAGAATGACAAGATTGTGTAGCTTATAATGTACAGTGAATGCGACCCCAAATAAAACTGAATGTTATGGTAGGAAGTGTTTACCACTCAATTCTTAGTATGTAGCACTTGAATTGTATTGATTAAATAAGCCAGATTGATTAGTGAAAAGGAGAATATGTGGTGAAATTGCTTGGGTATCATGCTAGTTCATGATCTTGTTTCTTGTTGTGATAACTGTTTGCTGCTGCTGCTACTTTGCACCTGATAATGGAATGTTTTCAACTTTGATACGCAGGAAGCAATGTTGAAGACTGAGCTTCGCAACATGGAAAGAACGCAGAAAAGAGACGGTGTTGATTTGACATATCTAAAAAATGTCATCTTGAAGCTTCTTGAAACAGGTAGCTGGGCTGAATTGTCATCAATCACAATTCTAAATTTGTTAATTTTCTTCTTACCTACTGATGGAATGTTTGAGACAAAAGTGATGTTAGGAAGTTTAATGGTATTGATTTAGTTTTATTAAATTTATTTGAACAGGAGAAGTGGAAGCTCTCCTGCCTGTTGTGGCAATGCTTCTTCAATTTAGTCCTGAAGAGGTGAAATTTCTCTTTCTGGCTTATGATTATGCTGTTTTGGTTCAGGAATTAGTAAGCATAATGTTGTGATGTCATGACATCCTTGTTAGGAACATAAACTAGCTACCCAATTTCTTGTTCTCTCTTAAAGCACATGGTTACGTAAGAATCTCCATAAATAGTGCTGATTCCTTGCTGCGCGCGCGCGCACACACACACAAGAAGTTTGTGTGCTGTGTATTTACTACATTCCGGAAGCAAACCTTTTGATCCTCTATTTCTCGTTGATGAAAAAAGGGAAAGCTTTATGGTAGTTGAAAAAACATCTATATTAGATGTGCAAGCACTACACAGGCTATTTGCTGACCAAAACAAGTCATTGCTCACATGGTCCTCGTGTCAAGATAGTCCATTTTCTGGCTGTGACCTTGGCTCACGAGACTGTCTTGGGCAATAGTGTCTTGTTCAATCAAATAAAAGCATGGGTTTACTACTCTCAATGACAAATTTATCAAATTTCGCTCTCTACTTTTGATTGCAAAATCAGGTGCAAAAATGCCAAGCATACCGTGCATCTACTGATGTTCCACCAAGCCCAGCAAGTGACACTTCAGGATCCGGTCTGTCGCTTTTCTCGAGATTCTCGTTTTCGTAACAGCTGAAATGACACCGGCACAGTTCTTTTATGGAACTGTCTACAACTGCTATCAAAGTGAAGTGGCGGCCGCAGCTGCTGCCACTCCTGCTCGCCAGCAGATACAAGTCAAAGCAGAGATGTTGCCATGGCTGGATCATGTATTCTTTCTGTGCTCAACAATTTTTTTTTGTAACAATACTGTTTAGATATTGTAAAAGAAAAGCTATAAAAGAAAATGATACGCCCTAAATATCAAGAGGAGGAATCACATTTTGTCAGTACCCAGTTATGCTTTCTGGATGGGGGGTGTCATGAAGCTAGGCAGGCTGCGAAATTTCCCCTGCTATTCATTTCATCTTCCATTTTTATTCTTCATTGTATAGGTGAAAGCATGCCTGGCAGCTAATATGCAAGAAGAGCAACTCAGAAACATGAAATCGCGTTTTTTTTTTTTGTCAATAAAGAGATTCTGCCAGTATCGGAAGAATGAGCTTGATATACAGAAGCCACAATATATAATACTTGGCTCAAATATACAGGAATCTGTCGTTTTTTTTTTTAAAAAAAAAAGAAAACGTTGCAATAGAGGTCGTAATTGTCATGTAGGCTGATTAGTTTGTGTTGCTGCTATGTTCTTTTGTTTTGTGTGACCTAAATTACCTAGAGCAAGTATCAACCGGTGTGAAAAACAAAATCAGAGGGAAAATTGCCCCATAGTTGCATGATTAATGTTTTTTGGTTTACTTATAGGATTTTTATTATATTTGATTTAATAACTAAAAAAATCTTTGTTGCTATAAAATAACAAAATTGCCATTAAAAAAATCCAAACATAAAACCCTAGCCAACATCTTGAATTGATTTATATCATCTGTACCAAGAAGCTCGATGTAATCAAATAATCTTGCTTGGCTGAGAATCTTGAATTCAGAAAAACTATTTTGATAAATAATCTATTTTTATCCTATGAACTCCATTCCTCTTAAACCGGATGTAATGAAAACAAGTTCCTCTACACTATTTTAAAAAAAGGTCCCAATATAACTATATAAATATAAGATTCTGTTTGTTTATGTATTTTAAAAGTATATATTTTTTTTAAAAAATATTTTTTTTTCTTTAACTCATATTAAATGATTTTTTAAAAGATAAAAAAAATATTATTTAACGTATTTTAAAACAATTTTTTTGACAAAGTGGAAAATCAAGTCGGGAAGGGGGTTATTGAAGATAATGAGATTTAATCGATGAAAGAACTGGTTTGAAATATCCTTGCAATTTGCTATTATGCTAACCACCCAAGATTTTGTGCAAAATTAAGAGGATGCTTATTCTTCCCTATGTCGCTCAGGTATATGAAATCAAAAGTTCACCATGTTGGCTAGTGATTTTTGGGCGAGATTTGATGTGGGCTTGCTGGAGATTCAAAAAGAAGAAGAAAGTAGCCATGGTATTCTTAGAAAGGAGAGAAAAAACAAATAGCCGGTGACATTCTTAAATTATAATTTGTAGTCGTTACAATTTTCGAAACAATAAAAATGGTGTATGACACAGCTAACTATAAGAAACTTGTCACTTTTCTCTGTTTATGTTCATACATCGTTTTCGTGGTGCGCCTGACGACTGTCGGTCACTGAGTTGGTGGGGGGGTTGGTGGACTGGAGATAATTATGCACCTCAGTGGCATTAAGCAAGGTGACATTCTCCGCTTCAATGGGGAACACCGAGCTCAATAAACCGGTTCAAAGTTCTGGCCCGAGCTAAGATTCAAGCTGTGGACCCCTATTTCATGTTTTAGCAGCGTGAGCGCCTCCAACATCTTTGGCGGCACAGTCCGTGAGCCATCATCCATGGTTCGAATCCATGGAGATGCCAGCCAGCCTTTTCATCTGGTGGCACAGCTCAGCTTTAATTGCGAAACTGGTCTCAATGATGAATGATAGCACAGATATCTAACCGATCAAACATGTGGCTTGTTCAATGGTGCATGTTCCTAGTCGTTGTCTCCTCCAGGCTCCATTTCGAACACTCAAATATCGAATTGCATTGTCAACAATTATCTTTTGCAGAAGGTTAAGACTAATAATGTCTTTTATTAGGCTCCATAGCGCATTGCATCAAAAACGAATATGAGGAAAGAAATAATAACAGAAAAAAGATAGACTATATGACCTCGCTAAATTGCGCTTGACAACGACTAACATGACCACAAGAACAGCCTAATAAACTGCATCAATTCCCAACTGTGTCAACCACTGGGATCGAATCAAACATAAAGCAAACAAAACAAGACCAAAATGTAAACATATCCCTGAGAATAATCATTCATAAGGAGGCCTTCAAAGTCTCAAAACTTGAAGAGAGCATGTTGGGGTCCAATCATCCAATCAATAAAGACTCAAGCATGCCTTGCCTGGAAATCCTTCATGAAAGCAACAAGCTTTTCGACACCAGCGAAAGGCATTGCATTATAAATGCTAGCTCTCATTCCTCCCACTGACCTATGCCCTTTGAGCTGGATCATCTTCTCCTTAGCAGCTTCTTTGATGAACTCAGCTTCCAATTCAGATTTCTCAAGTGTAAAAGGCACATTCATCAATGACCTCACAGATTTGTCAACAGGACACCTATAGAACCCCTTGCTCTCATCAATAGCATTATAAAGCAAATCACCTTTCTTCTTATTCTTCTTTTCAACCTCCTTTAATCCACCTTGTGCCAGAAGATCGTCAAAAACTAGACCACACATGTAAATACCAAAACAAGGTGGTGTGTTGTAAAGTGAATTATTTTCTGCATGGATCTTATAATCCAACATCACAGGAGTAATCCCTTGTGCATCACCAATCAAATCTTTCCTTATTATCACAATAGTAACCCCAGATGGGCCTACATTCTTTTGAGCACCAGCATAAATCACACCAAACTTAGAAACATCAACAGGTTTTGAACAAAAATTTGAAGACATATCAGCTACCAGGATCCCATTTTTAGGATCTGGATAATCCTTAAATTCCACGCCATGAATCGTCTCGTTAGCACAAATATGCAAATATTTAGAATCTGGGGTTTGCTCCAAACTATCAAAAGATGGAATCTTTGTATACTTTTCAGATTTACCTGACCATATCACCTTCGGTTTAGAGTACTTTTGAGCTTCTTTAAAGGCCTTATCTCCCCATGACCCAGTAACGACATAATCAACAGAGTCTTCAGATTTAACTATATTCAATGGAATAGCAGCAAATTGTGTAGTCGCACCACCTTGAAGAAACAGAACAGCGTAATCTTCACTGATATTCAATAAGGCCCTGAGATCACCCTCGGCCTTTTGAATAATAGAAAGAAATTCTTTCCCTCTATGGCTCATTTCCATCACACTCATCCCAGATCCATGCCAATTATAAAGCTCAGATTGAGCCTTTTTTAAGACCTTTTCAGGTAAAGTAGCAGGCCCTGCAGCAAAATTAAAGACTCTCTCTTCAAGATCATGACTTTGAGAAAGTGGGGTTGCTGCAGTTGCTGAACATTTGATGGAAAAGGCCTTAACATTATTGGTTAAATTAGGGAAAGATGCCATTTTTGTGGTGGGTTTGAGGAGGAGATGATGGTTGTGGTGTTGCAGATTAGGATTTTGGAGAAGGAGAGAGTTTGGCGATGATGAGACTAGTTTTGATGCCATGGTGGTGAATGAGGTTTAGCAAGCAAGATGTGAACTTTGTTTTTCAGGTGTTGGCGGTGGCTGGCTGCAGGAGGAGATCTGAATCTTTGAGAAGCGTTTTATATATAGAAGGAAAAGGGAAAAGGGTTACGACCAGAGATGACTGTGTATCATAGATTGACTTTTTATTATATTTATAATACAAATATTATTTATCAGCTACATTATTATTATATTTATTTTATATTTGTAGAGTTTTGAATATCCATTATCTCAATATTACTTATTATTTAATATAAAACAAAATATAATGTATTTCATATATTGTTTTGATTAGATTTGCATGAGGTAGTTAATCTAAATTAATCTGATTTTTTTTAAAATGAGTTTATTTTTAATTTTTTTTAATATTGAATTGATTAAAAATTACATTTTATAGTTTATTTTGATTTTTTATGGTATTATTCTGGTCTCATAATTTAGATTACAAGTTTGAGAGGTTAATTCAAGTTGATATGAATTATTATTTTAGTATTTTTTTTGTTTATTTTATTATTAACATTAGTTGATTTTTCTTCTACTTTTAGCTTTCCTTTTGTCTTTTTTTCATTATTTTTGTTTTAATAAAGCATGACGTGATGATAGAAGGTTTACAATCTGCACGGTAGATCTGAAATTTGAGTTAAGAGATGCACCATTTGTAAGAGTATGGAACCACCAGAGTTTTATTCACTCACCTAGACATACTAAGTGCGTTTTTCTAGGCGAGGTTTACTCGCATCCAAAAAATTAGTTGATTGAAAATTGAGATTCATAATTTGTTCAAAATTTTTTTATGAGGTTATCACGATCTCATAAAACTCTCCAATTATTTTTATTTTAAATATAAGATTACATTGATTTAACCAGAAAAATTTAGGTCATTGAAAGGTTAAATTAAAAAATAAAAAGATGAAACATAAATCACTCTTATAATAAACAATATTTTATAATTGTGTGTTCAATAATTCAACCATATCTTTTCATATTTTTCTAATAATTAAAAAGTTTAGGTTAAATTAGAAAAGATTCATTGAAAATAGACAAAAAAAACTTTGTTTATGTGCCCGTTTGGCATTGCGATCCCACTGGTTTTTGGCCTAAATTTGAAAAAAAATTATTTTTTTCATTTTAAATGAATATGTTTTGTGTGTTTTAGATCATTTTGATGTGCTGATTTCAAAAATGATTTTTAAAAATAAAAAAACATTGTTTTAATATATTTAGGCACGATAAACACTTTAAAAAATTACTACAATCATACTTCCAATCACTCTCTATTTTTGAAATGTACAATTTTTCAAGTTGGAGAGGCTTTACAAGGGAAAATGGTGTTTGTAGTACAAGTATTGACACATGGGATGTTGTACTTGTCTAATTGTCTTTTTGCATGTATTTTACTGGGGGTGGGTTGGTGGGTGCTTAGATATTTCTGGACACTTAATAGGGCTAACAAGTTGCTGTTTCATGGATCCAGAAAAAGAGTGAGGGTTGGTGTTTGATGTTGACAAGGGAAATGAAGAAAGAGGCAAAAGAATACAATTTGGTTACAACTTCTTTAGGATTTCTATTTTCGAGTTGTGAACCACTTGATTATGAATTTTATAAGTTAGTAAATTGAACTTTGATTTGATTTATTTATATGTTTATGAACCCAGATTTAATTTTTCTTCTATGGATTGTCTTGATATCATAATCTAGATTATATTATTAATATGTTAGTATAAGTTAACTCGATTATTTTTTTAAAATTTTTATCATTTAATATAACATTGATTGAGAATTAAATTTTATATTTTTTATGATTTTACCATGATCTCATAATTAGAGTTAAAGATTTGATAGTTAGTTTAAATCAATATAATATGAATTAAAAAATAAAAATATATTTTGAATTTTTTTAATCAAAATATATTCTTACAGTTTATCATGTATCATTAATCATATCAATCAAACTTCATGATTTTAAAACATATACACAAATACATTAATAATGCATAAACATTTTTCCCATTAAACACAAAATCAATCCATCTCTTGTAGTGTAATGTGTAATTAAATTTCTAATAAAAATATTAAATTCAGATTTCAAGACAATTAAAATAGAAAATAATAAAAAATATATATTAAATGAATCTAATTTATCATCTAAAATTATTCACCAATCAATATTTTTTTCAGAAGAAAAGATTTGCATTTAAAGTGGTCATGTACTAAAATTTAATGATGAACTAGATTCTAATTCCAGTCAATGACATTTGAAATTATATTGTTTATTGCCTCACATAAGTGATGTTATAACACTTAAAATTATAAAGTCAATCAGATTTTAAAAAACAATCTACTAGAAAATATATTAACAACATCTAAATATATTTTTTTATTAAACATAGAATTAATTCAACCCATAGCATAATGCATAATTAAATTTTTATTCAAAAAAATTAAACTTAAGATGAATCTAATTTATCATCCAAGATTATTAACCAATCAATAGATTTTTCACAAATCATCATGAATATGTTTCGTTACATCATTAAATTATGTTATCAAACGAGAGAGAATATTAGTGTCATGAACTAAAAATCAAATGATAAAGAAATTATGTATTTAAGTAAATTGTTTAATTTTAAAGATTTTTTAATCAAGAATTTGAAACTTCATTCAATAATAATAAAAAAAAAGAAGTCCATATGATGATGGCGAGATCAAGAAGTTTTACACACACATGTTAAATTATGAACTGCCATCAATTATTTCTTTCAATGGAAACAGAAATTACAGTGAGAAATTATGTTCAATTAGAACATAGTAAATATAAAACAATGGCCGCAGAATGTAAAATATTCTCAATTCCCAAGTGCCAGTGCTGCCTAGCAACCCCAAGTTGCTAATTATTGTGTGCACCTAACCTCCCACCAACCCCACCAAAATCAAGTAAAGTTAGTAGCTGTACACATATTCCTTGTTATAGAAACTGTGCTGCTTCACATTTTGAAGTAAAGCCAAATTTGGACGAGTTGTATTTTCTGTATACTCCAGTGAGTTTCCCTGTTCCTGCCTTCTGGTGCAAACCAGCCATTAACCTTGAACATTCTCTGTCAGCGTGCATGAAACTGAAGTCATTAGTAAGCCATGGATGGACGGCTTTAACGAAGAGATTAACGGTAGAGATTTTGAAGACTGATATATTATAATTAGTGCTCATTGATAAGAATTTGACAGAGAATTTGAAGAAACTCACAGGAGCTGCTCTTCTGAGTAGTTGCTATGCCATTCACAAGTCCTATTCCACTCTTTGAAACCATAGATGGTGCACTGAGCGGTATAGATGGCCGACGCTGCTAACAATGATGGTGGGAACTTCAGCATCTCATACTCCACAAGTGAAAGCTCAATCAAGAAGAAGGACAGCAGCTCAAGCTGTTCTCAGGTTGTCATAAATGGCACAATTGTGAGGGCAAAACATATGATTTCATGCTCTTTCACTTGTAATTTACAGGCAAAAAGTGCTAACCTTCTTATCAGACTGGGCAGCCTTGAGGAACCTTTGCATGAAAACATATGGTGTAGGAAATGACATGTTAAATTGCAATTTGTTAAGCATCAAATTTTCCTGCAAAAGAAGAAACTATTGCCACTCAATTTCGAGAGCTTTAAAAACACTGGCATTTTCACAGGGAACAACATCTTACCATTTCGAGGACTTCTTTCCTAGCATACGCTTTATCAGATATAAGGATTAAATCTCCCACTACTGGAACAGAAACCTCCTCGTACTTGCATGCTAAGAGCATAGCAACTAAACCAACCAACTGAAGCTTTTTTCTTATCACCGTTTGCTGGGATAGAAATCTATCGATCAGATTAACAGTTAGAAACAATGTCTCCTTCATCAGGTCAAACTTGTCATGCACCTGTTGATTAAAAAACATGGTCATTCACAAACGTTTGATCCAGGTACCAACTTAGGCGTGGTTCACAGTAGATAAGACTTTATATACCTCAATAAGCCAATCAATTAGGATGGCTCTCATCTTCTCATTAAGGTCAGCTTGTTGCACCATATAGTTCGGCGATACACAGCTACAATTCTGCACAGATTTGAGTTGTGTTTAGTAATCAAATTTAAGCAGAAAATGATGTTCGTTTTTTAACAATCACTACATTTTCCGGTCACATTTGAAGATATATGCGAAACACTTAACAAGACTTCACAAAAAAGGCCAAGTAACTGATGTGTTAGATAAAAAATTGAATTCAGAAACATTAGCAGCTACTGAAAACAACTCTGATCAATTCACGATCAAAGCATTTTTATTTTTAGATCAATTGTGCACATTCTATCACTCTCAATCTTTAAACCTACTATTTAAGGCATATCACAATTGTGCACATTCTTGTCACTCATTTCTTAACCCTATTATTTGAGGTATACACAACCATCCTTGAAATAAATGAATTTACTTCTTTTTTGCCAAAGTCAAAGGGGTAGCAGGTATGGGAGACTCCAATCTATAATATTTCAGGCCTCATCCTCGAGTCTTTCATCACTAGATCAATGCTACGTTGGCAAATTAAATGAGCTTAACTACATAAAAGGAACCATTGAAATAAATGAATTCGTTTCCTTTTTCCAAAGTCTGTATTATTTCAAGGATATTTATATTCGAATCCAGGAACTCCTTAAGGCAGACCTCAGCTTTTGAGTCTTTCATCGCTAAACCTATGTTTCGCTGGAAAATAAATGAGCTTAGCTGCATAAAAAAGTACTTTATCAACCATCCATATCAAAATTAATTTTCTAATTCATATACTCAGCATAAAGATTCCAAGATCTTTTTTTCCAAGTTGTGTTTACCTCCATTTTTCTGTAGTAGTCATACAAATCTTCAACATAGTCAACAACTGCAAGTGGGTTCTTCGCATCACTATCATCAATATTCAAAATTGGTTCTTCAATTATATCCTCCATTTCAACCTCCTCCTGATAGATTTTAGCAAATCAATTATGGGTTTTAGAATTAAGGCATTTTCCTAATGGGACTAGAAATAGTTAGAGGAATAGAATACCATCTTGTTCATTTCATCAGGCCTTGCTTCTGTCTGCTCTAAGAACATTGGTACTGGGTGGTCTGCGGAAGATGCATTGTTCCCTTCCACATCAACAAATATGCAATCTCCAAATTCATTTACCGATGGTTTCTGCTTCTTAAGTTCCTGTTAATATTATATTGTAGGAATTAACATCGTTGTCTTTGAAAATAAAGAAAATCATCACATATAAATGCAAAATCATTTTCTACCTGGTGGCAATACTGCTGTGTACCTGACAATTGAGCAGCGAACTTCCTGTAAAATGGTCAAAATGTCAAGATCAAAATATTCCGAGTAAATAATAGATCCTCTATTGGGCTGCTAAAATCAGGAAAAACTAACAAAATCTTCAGAGTTAATATCTTGTTTTTTTTTTAATCTGTTACTGTTAGTCTAAAACTCAACCAACAAAAAATAGCAGCTGTAGCTGTAAGTGGCTTGTAAAAAAGAAGGAAGCTCATACTGTACATGCAGTGTTATTTTCTCTTATAAGATCCAAGATTCAAATTTGAATTTCTTTTCTCTTTCCTACATTTTCTCACCAACCAAACAACACAGAAAGAAAATGAAACGAAAAGAGTTGTTGTTTCTAACCTTGTAACGGGTCGATGTTCTTCACAAACATCATGGTTTCTGCGCACAAAAAAACAAAAACCCATTTTTTTTCAAAAAGAAGAACGAACAAAAAAATAAACAAAACACCGATACTGAAACTTTAATTTAATAGTCAGATCAAGAAAAAAGAGATTACTCTTGCAATCCTCTCTTGTTAACAACGCAAGGGTACGCTTGTTGTCCTCCAACAAAATCCTGATTCAACACACTCAAAGCTCTCCTGTTCTGCTTATTAATCTGCTGTCCAAACTTTCTGTTACCCATCTCTAATCCTCCTAACATAATTAAAAAAAACGAAAACCGATGTTAGATCTTGAAAAAAATATCCCATCTTTAGAACCAGTAAAAGCTCACTACTTTACCTTGAAAACTTGTGGGTTTGATGGTGAGATTAAGATTGTTCTCATTAGATACATCCATTTTGTTAATGAAAAAAAAAACAATCAATCACACCAAACTATTAAGAACCAACAGAAGCAGACCCTCCTCTCTTCTCTTCTCCTTTAAAGATTTGACACTAATAAGTGCATTTAAAAGAAGAGGCTGAAATAATGCACTGGAATCTACAACCCCAGATAAAGAAATAAAAGAAGAGAGGTTTGTGTAGCCAGCCCTTTTTTTTCAAAACTAACGGCTAGTGAAATATGACCGTTGGATTAGGGATTTGCAAAAAAAAAAGGGGATTGCTTTCTTTCTCGTCTGAATAACGGTAATTTTCTGGTTGTCAGCACATGTGGGTCTGCCACGTCTGATTTCAAATTATTGGAGTGTTTATGCTTATGATTGATCGATCGATTGTGGTTGGGTTGGGTATGAATGGTTTGTTGGCTCCTATAGGCTCTTGCCCACTTGGGGCTTTTTGTAGGGTAAAGTTGACTTTCCTGGGTAATTGGGTCTCCTTTTATGGTAGGGTTAATACACCCATAGGATCTCGCAAGTTTAGCACTTGGATAATTTATGAGTACCCTTTTGGTTTTAGTGATTGTCATCTTTTGTGCATGTATTTTAGAGCCATTCAATTTTTACTTCCAAATGTTAATTATGGGTGAATTGTGGAAGGTGAGAGGTGCGGGTGAAGAGGGATAATGCTGATTTTATCGAATTTGGGATCAGATTTCAAACATTCATGTGAAAGTGGTGATAGTTTATACATCCAATGCATTAAATAAGAAGTATTTTTAGCAATCTGTGTTGTTTGACTAGTTCGATCGCATGAGAATAATTAATCAATTACACGTTATTTCTTACAAGAAAATATTAGATGAGTTTGGCTCACCGTATACTAAACTAACCATAAGAAAATAATTAATGACAATCTTTTAGAAAATGACGAGCGGTATACCCGCAGCGATGCAATGAGTTTTTTTATCTATGTAAAAATTCATTGTTTTAATATATTGTATTTTATTAATTCAATATGTAGTTAGTATAATTATAATCGATAAAATCTATATAATTAAAATGAAAAGTGAATTGTATATTTTTAATTCTAGATAACCTAAGTAAATTTATAATTTTTTTAGTTTTTTTCTCCTGTAATATTATATTTAAAATATTAAAAATGAAAATATTTTAAATTTATTTTTAAGAAATAAAATTAAACAAAAGAGTGCTAAATTTAAATTCAAAGGCAATATTTTTATAAGATTCATTAATTATATTATTACATTAAATATATTTAAGAATATTCATATTATTTTTTTAAGAAAAAATCCTAGGTCATTTTTTCTCTCTCTATATATTTATAGGTGATAATATTCAATAAATTGTTTTTATGTTTTTCAATTAATTCATTATATTATTATATAAAATGTAATTAAGAATACCGGTATTAATTTTTTATTCAAAAATCCTAGGTCATGTTTTCTTCTCCTATATATATTCCTATACCATAATATTCAATAAATATTAAAATATATAATTAATGATAGACTAAAAATATTCAAGAAATTTTAACAAAAAAAATAAAAAAAAAAAAAAAATAAAAATTAGCATTGTTATTGCTGTCAAAACAATAAAAATTATTAAATTATCCGGAGGGAAAAAAATATTAACAGAAGAGTAAGCAAGAAAAACAATTAAATTATCATTATAATAATAAAAATAATAATAATAAATTATTATTATTGTTGTTGTTGTTATTGTGTTAAGTACAAAATTAAAATTCAAAGACAAATTTTTTTTATGATATCCGATTTATTCATTATATGATTATATTAAATATATTTAAGAATACTGATATTAATTTTTTATATTCAAAAAATCTCAGGCAATGTTTTCTTCTCCCTATATATATTCATATGAGACAATATTCAATAAATATTAGAACATATAATTAATGAAAGACTAAAAATATCCTAGAAATTTTAACAAAAGAAAAAAAATACCATTGCCATAACAATAAAAATCATTAAATTATAAAAAAGTGAAAAAAAATTATTATTATTATTATATATTTTAATATTTTAAAAAACAATCTCAAACATACCTCCGAACATGCACATAATCACCCGCCATAAAACGATATCATAATTCTTAAACCCAACTACAAAAAAAAATCTTGTAGGCTTACGAACCATTATTATCAATATACCATTGAAACAAAATTTAAGAATATCCATCTCAACGCCTCACTGAATCATACAAATATCCTTCTGAAATATTAAAGAAATATTAAAATAATAATTAATATTATATTAGAATAACTGTGTTATATAACTTCATTCATCTTTGAAGTAAATCATCATGGAAAGCTACGGACTAAAAAAACAAAGCCTAGTTCTCGTAAAGAAAAAAAGCGAGGTTCGAACTCCTGTGCATTCAATATTCCAACGCGTGGAGAACCACTCTGCCACGACCACTACTCTACCCCTTCTACCATAAAATATAAAAGAAGAAGTCCCGTGTCGAAAAAATCGTGTCAAAGAAAAAAGGAGTTCATACATGACGGGAAGCACTCGGATTAAATATCCAATCCACAGTGATTTGTGTGTGCATGAACAAGTGTGTAGCTACAAGAATAACCCGCTTTGTTTTAGATATATTGATATGGGATGCATTTCATTTTGCCCCATTAAGTTTGGATTCCCAATAGTGTCCTAAAAGTCTTCTTTTAAAGGATGTTTGCGAGATTGTTTGTGTTTTTTATTTAAAAAATATGTTAAAATATTTTTTTTTTAATTTTTAAAACTTATTTTTAATATCAACACAGAATATTTTCTAAATACTAAAAATATAATTAATTTTTAAAAAACTTTCAAAAATGAAAAAATAAACAGAGTCCAACAAGAGAACTAAAGCGATGAGTGATTAAGCTACATTCTTTTGATAATTGCTGACATTGGCAAATAAGTGAAGCAACATTCTTTTGATTGTCATCAACTCCTAACCAAGTACACAACTGATTCCCAAACCTAAAGATTACAGAGCTCACTTGAGCCACTCATTTGGGCTCTTAACCTTCCCAAAACATAACCTAGTACGAACCATATATATATCTTCGCATGTTAAGATGACCGCTGAAGCCGACAATCGTAATTCTTTCTTAATTATGAAACCACAGAATATTACAAAACTGGATGATGTTACAATGACAATAAGCCAATGTAACCTGGGACGAGCTATCATCAGCCCCTTTTACACCAGACCTGCATTGACAAGGAAATTGTGCCCGATAGCAAAAGACATCCACTTACTTGTGCCAGTCATTTGTTAGTTACATGGCAATGCCTTCCCCCAGTGCTGCCTGTATCTTGCAATAAAACAGGCACCATCACTTGAAGAGACTGGATAGACAATGCTGAACACTTTTCTCCTTGACCACCTCCTGCAATACGGGAGGCCTATCGTTTTTCTCCCCCCCCTTAATTTTCTCATCCTCACTTGGATTACACTTCCTAATTACATTGATCGGCTCTTTCGTTTCTTTATAGCAAAACTCGTGGTGCTTCACCTTCTCTACCATCTTCCTATGCTTCTTAGCCCTATGCTGGTGCTCCTCATTGCCAACAGACAATTGCTTTTTATCACTCTCCAGCAGTGGTGAATGAAATATCTCCTCAGAAACTTGCATTGTGTCAACTACCTTCTGCTGCTTCTTAGCTATCTCCATGTGTGCATCTTTCAAAACTACCTCATCCTTCATACTATTTATTGTTTCTTTATCACATAACTCGTGGTGCTTCACCTTCTCTACCATCTTCCTATGCTTCTTAGTGCTATGCTGGCGCTCCTCATTGCCAACAGCCACTTGGTTTTTATCACTCTCCTGCTGTGGTGAACGGATTTTCTCCTCGGAAACCTGGGTTGTGTCAACTACCTTCCGATGCTTCTTAGCTATCTCCATGGGTACATCTTTCAAAACTACCTCATCCTTCATACTATTTATTGTTTCTTTGTTACATAACTCGTGGTGCTTCACCTTCTCTACCTTCTTCCTATGTTTCTTAGCCTTATGCTGGCGCTTCTCATTGCCAACAGACAATTGCTTTTTATCACTCTCCTGCAGTGGTGAACAAATTTTCTCCTCAGAAACCTGCATTGTGTCAACTGCCTCCAGCTGCTTCTTAGCTATCTCCATGTGTGCATCTTTCAAAACTACCTCTTCCTTAATACTATTTATGTTCTGTTCTGATGAGCATTTCATCTTTACCTTTTGCTTTTGCTTTGCTTTCTCTATCTTTTGTTCATCAAATGATAATAGAATATGTTCTTTCACCTTCTTGACCACACATCCATCCTTCGCCAATTCAGAAAGTATTGGCTCATGATTCTCCTTGATGACTTTTAACTCCTTGATAATCTCCTTTCCTCGAACATGCCCACCACTCAAAGTTTTCAAAATAACCTTGCCCATGACAAATCTAGTTTCATCCAGATCCCCCTTCACAAGCAAATCATAGTCAATCTTGAAAATCTCTCTTCTATATTCACAAGATTGCATATGAAAAAGACGAGCAACATGTTCACCTATTTTCTTTGATACAAACACCTGTAGCACCAAGCAAAAAGTTTTACTCAACAAAGGAAATAATGTGGATTGCAAAGCTATACACTTTTGCATGTTATGATGAACAAGATACTAATTTTAAGCAGTAGTATGATAGTCCACACATGAATTCTAATAATTTGCATCTGTTACTAGAAGCAAGATGAAGATTGTGATGGTAAAAGACATCAACTATGTAGATAAGCTTATTCTGCCAGTTTCTGTTAATTCAGAAGAGTGGCAAGGGCACTGTATGTTGGAAGGTTTAAGTGAATAAACATATCAAGTGCTACTAACTTTATGACGTTTATAACAAAACACACTAAATTATATTATCATGCACACTTACAAAAACATCGAAGGGGGGGTCTAGGTATCTGGTCAGGGATTCAGATAGACTAATTTCATCTGTAAAAGCATCTACAGCATCTTGAACTAAAGATGCTAACTGAGAAACTTCTTCAGCAAGTTTTTCATCTGATTTAATTTCAGAGAACCCAGAGATCTCTGGTACAAATCTCCCTTCCACTTTTGCATTTTCTCTTGCAAATTTAACACCTTCCTGCCATGTTCCACAATATAGCATAGAAGCAAAGGCCCAGATTACAAAAGCATTTTGTGGATTAAGTACTAATGCTTGGTGAAAAGCTAGCAGTCCAACCCTGTTACATATACAAAGCATGATCATCAGCCATGTCTCGAGTACAGAAAACCTTAATTGCAATTATATAAATATATACACTATCAGCATACAAGAAAAGATAAGATTATTGGCGTGCTATGAACCCAATATCATGCATCCCTCACTAACACTCGGAATCCTAGAGAGTGATGAAACCAAGGATGCATGGGAGTAGACTCACTTGTGAAAGACATTCCCAAACATTTATAGACTGTATTTTATGAGTGAAAATTGAAATAGAAATAAAGTTGGCATGATCCTATCACCTTTTCCCTGGCCAGAATCCACCTTAGACCCACCAGAGCAGAGGTAACGTAATAATTTCTTTACTTGCAAGATAGGATGAATAAAAAAAAAATATATATAAATTGACCTTGAACTCAAGTACAGGTTAAGCATGGATCAGTAACTGGATAGTCCTCTGAACAATTGAATTTATGCTATCAAAATAAGGCGGCAATTTTGAGGAATGATGAGTTATCGCAGCAAGACAAACCTTCAAATTGATGTCCAAAAAGTAGGAGGAGATCACATTTTTTGCAACATATTTAAAATGAAGATGATTTTTACTCTGGATGAGGGGTTTCTCAAACCAATTGCAAAGTAAGATCACATTTCAGCCACTGACAATCCTGTTGAGTTCTGAGGTTAGATTGAAAGCTCATCCATCTTTGATTGTAAAGTACAGCTAGAATCAGTGGTCACACAAATTCTATAACAAGGCTTGAGCACCTTCTCGCCTACTTAACTATTTGTTTGCTGTCCCTCTTAAGACTATCTTGAAAGTATTACCTTGCAAAGACATTAAGGTTCTTTCAATTGACTTTAAGAGCTAATATTCAGACATGTTGTTATATGTTCTATCATCACCATCATATTTTCACTCTCTCTCTCTCTGTACAAGTTGGATAGAACTTTCCTAAATCTAGATAAATTCAAGGGGAGTGAAATTGGTGGTACAATAACCAGATTTTGAGATGGTGGTGAAGGCAGAACAATTATAATGTCACATTTAGATAGACAATTAATCAGAAAAGGTAAACTGCTGGCTTACCATAGACTGCAATCACAAGGTCGATCACTGCTAACCATTTTATCCAAACTGTATAACAATTTCTGCCAAAAAGAAAACAAATTGAAGCAATGAAGAGGATTAAAAAAACAAATTATGCTTGGAGTAACTAGAATTGATAGCACACACAAGTAGCATAAAGTTTCAAGAGGCTAGATGCTGCTGCTGTGAAAATTGCTAGAGCTGAAAGTGACAGGCATCAATACCTGTCACTTCCTCTACCAACATGTCATGTGAGTAGAGGATGCCATGTATGAAATGGACACAGCCTATTTGATCTCCACAGAAGCAAATCTGCCCCTCTTTAGTAAATTCTGACAACTCTTGTTTCATTTAACTATCTTTGACTTGTCATACTCAAAGAAACAAAACTTTTCACTTAAAATAATTATTACCATCTTCATGTTTAGCAGACCAGATGACATCCAAAAGAGCACAATATATACAAGTATTGGCCTTGCAGATAGTGACTAATCTCAATCAATTCTATTCAAAACATTATATAATAGCTAATATATCTCCAGCAATAATGAATGTTATGGTCTTTCCAAGCAAGAGTCGACATAGCATTGTCCAAAAATGACTAAAAAATGTCCATTAATATTTCCAGTAGTTTCCTATATTATTGCAATCAATTACTAGAATATTACTTTAATCAAATCCTAGACATTCATACTCCTTAGAAGCATATTTATCACTGACAAAATTGCAATGTCAATTTTTCTTTCCCATAAAGCTAATCCTACCATCAACATTGTGGAATCGTGAGCAGATACTTCATCTGCCTGATTGTGAAGGTACGCTGCCTGCAATCAAAACTTGCATTTCAGATACAAGGTAAATTAGTGACTGTAAGAAGAAGAAAATGCAGCAAGTTGGACACTGAAAAGGTACAAACATGAAAGGGAAGAAAAAATTTAAGCAGTTGGAATCTCTGGAGCAAAAGGATAGTAGACTCTGCAGCTCCATAGGACAGCATGTAGTTCAGTTCCATCTTTATCCTATCCTGAATAAACAGAGGATGCCATCTTGGTAAGAATATGTAGGTGATGAAACTAAATGGCACTTACTGCATGCACTCCTAAGATGCAGCTACTGATGACTGGACAAGAAAAGAGTAACAGTACCCAAGAAAATAAGGAAAATATCTACAGCATGGAGGCCAAGAAAAATTTAGAACCTCTAAACAATAAGATTTTGAAACTCGGAGTACCTTGTTCAGACTCTTAACGGAAGATTGAAGTATACATATTGCAGTTTCAGTATCCTTAGAAATTGACAGTCCTAGACGACCTGCAATTCTTATGCCCCGCAAGATTCTTGCTGCATGACAGTTTGCATATACAAGTCAAGTCAGGTTGAAGTGACAGCATATTCAGTGATGAAGATGAAAATTCCATGGAACTAAACACTCAAATATATAAAATGTGAAAACAAATACCACAGTCCTCTTGGAATGACAGTCGAGCAGGGATTAATGTTTTTAGCTGAGACAATATCAAATATGAAAAACTTTTAGACAACTTCAGTTAACATGATGAATTAGAGAAGTAATCTGAAAGCAGATTTCATTGGTAAATGAAGAGAGAATCACCTTTAGAGACCTTAAATCTTCCATTCCATTGGCATAATCATATATGCGATTCATGAAAGGGTCAAAAAACAAACTGCGTCCACAATTTGATGAAATATAACTTATTGGCATCAACAAAATTCAGATTCAGATCTTATATGTCATCCTATAACAAATTAATAGTGGCTAGAGAATTTTAGTTGCTATAATAATAAACCATCATGCTACATTATTCTGAAACTTGATTCTCCCTAAAAAAAAAATAGCAAAAGAAAGAAACTAAACCTATTAATTGTGAAATCCCGCTGCATACTATTTTTCCAGAGAAGGAAATCTTTTTCATCACAGCTCCCTCGCATTTGAGATAAAAGAGCCTTTTCTTTTTCCTGACACTGTTGTGCACTTGTCTCAAAACTGGATACCTATAGTCAAAATCATAAAAAAAAAAAACGTTACTGCTAAAAACAAGATAATATATGGCATGCAAAGATAGCACAATGCTATAAATGGGCATACAGCATGGCTTAAAGGACTTAAGTAAGCACCTATTGTAATCACTAAAGGTGCTAACAAACCTCAATTACTGATCCTTTGACAAGCACTATGCATATAGGAAATCGTCTTCCAACAATCCTAGCGCGATGAAACTTCTTCTTTATCTGTAATAAGATATAAAAAAAGAGCACAAAAACTATGAAAATAATCACCCATGTAGTCATAGAAATTCACCAGACAAGTAGAATAAACAATGAAATTAAAACAGCAATATATGACCTGCTGAAGGTTAGCTGTGGTGATCACATCAAAATCTTTAGGTGCTTTATTCAAAAGCAAATCTCTCACACATCCACCCACTAAGTAAGCTTCAAATCCTGCATATGATAAGGTAATCAAACCACATGCATATGAAAGATGTAAAGCATTCATAGGAAGCAAGATCAGTATGATGAAAGACACCAGGTAAACAACAAAAACCCGAATCAAATAGCACCAGAATCATGATAAATTAATCTGTACAGCTAGTGCAATGCTCACTCCTCTTGCAATCAAATGAGGCACGCTTACAGTACCTACCTTCATTACAGCAAGAAAGCAAGAGGGTAAGCACAGCAGCCTATGCAGTGAAAAAACTCTCCCTTGGCATAGCTAGTGATATGGAGCGTTCTTCAGCTTTGAGAACGTAAATTTTGAGCACATAGTTAACCCAAAAATCCATTTATTTCAACAACGATCATATTCAGCTCCCAACCACCAAACCAAATCAGTCAAAGCATCATAAAAACTAAACATGAACTGGAGGCAAAATAAGAACACCAAAGGTAGACAAAAGCTCAAAGAAACATGGATTACCTCCAACACGTAAGAGCTTCAAAACCGTCCATGGAGCATCAGGAATCATTGAGCGAGTTATACCATGATTCCTACCATTCACTTTTCTCCATTTTGATCTATCAAAAACATATCCTGCGCCAATCATCATAAATCAAACCTTATACAATTCAAAATCTCAAATCTTAAACAGAACACAAAAAAAGCCAGCAGAAATTAACACAAACTAATACATTCCTTCACCGCCGCATTTACTGCCCAAACGTTAACAAGCTTAAAACACAAGCGCATAAAATAGTAACAAAGATTGGAAGTTTTTACTCTGTTGAGCGAGAAAATCACGACCCATTTCATAGTAGGCTGGTGCTTTTAGTCCCTCTTTAGTTAAAGTATGGTTGAATCTCTGTAAAATCGAGTTTCATGATAAAAATAATAAGAAAATTCATTGTTTACAGATTGTTCGACAAAATGCCTCTACAGAAATAAATACAAAAAAGAGAAAAGGGATTTGAGATCAGAGAGAGACCTGCAAAGGGGTGAGTAATTTGAGACGGGAAATTAAGTGTGTTTTCCCTCTCTGGAGTATTGTCATTAAGAGATGGAAAATTATGGCGCCAGTGTTCGTATGGTATTATCTGTTGATTTGATTTTGATGAAGTTGTAAAACATTTCGAGTAAATCATCAGTTAGTCGCTGCATAGTTTGTCGGCCTGCGGCTGCCCCAAAAGTTTTTCCATTATGAAAATAACAGTGTTAATAAGATGCGAAGTTTTTATTTTAAAATAAACAAATTAATAACGCAACAGCAACAATAAATGTAAAATAAATAAATAAAATGAAAAAAAATCAATACGAGCGTATCAAATTAACATGTCAAATCCACGATTCAATTATAATACCAAAACAACCCTATCAATAGGAAATTGAATAACAGAATAGAGCATAATTATCAAATACTTTAATATAAATGGCTAAATTAAAAAATAAAAAAAGAATTTAAAACAAAACAAATAGCAATAAAAAAAGATACAATTTGATATAAAAATAAATTGAAATTGAATACTAAAGGATGAAACTGAAAACGAAATTGAATTGTGAAAATAATATATAAATAACAATTAAAAGAATAAGGATCGAATTTGATATAAAAATAAAATGAAACTAAATGATAAGGGACTAAATTGAGATAAAATAAAAAATAAGGATCAAATTGGATATAAAAAACAATGAAAAGACACTTTTGAATTTTGTCTTTTAATAATGACTATTTGGTTAATTAATTTTAATGGATTCATAAAATTGATTTACTCTAATTCATTTATTTTTTAATTGTTAAAAATTACTAAATTATATAAAATAATTTATTTATATTTTCGAATTATAAGTGGTGTACTCTAATTTATTTGATTTTAGATTTAGTACTAGAAATTAAATTAATTAAAATCAATGGTAAATAATTGAATAAAAGGATATATGCTGAAATTATGAAATTCTTAAAAAAGATACTTCTAATAAAAAAATTTTACTGCCTCCCTCTATCCTTTTCCCTTTTTTTAAAGTGACAAAAATGTAGCTAAAACTGTCCTTGAACAGAGTTAAATACTCATCTTTTTTCTCTTATCTAATATTTATAATTAAATATATTTTCATCTCTTATATCTTTATTTTATTTCTTATGATCCAAAGACTATTTGGAGCATTTTAGATTGTAGTGTAAAGTACTTTTAAAGATAGTTTTTACTTTAAAATGTATTTTTTTTCTTCAGATTTTTTCTTTTTTTAATATAGTCCATCAAAATTATAAAAAAAATAATATTAATTTAATATTGTTTTTAAAATTAAAAACTCATATAAGTTTGTATTTAAGGTTGACCTCAGACAAACGGACGCTTAAGGGGATTGCAAAGATCTCAAGGGACTATCTTGTAGTTTGACAAAAAAAAAAGACATCCCCCGGGTAGCGGGACAAACAACAAAGGTCGCTGCCTCCCCCTCGATTTCCACCATATATAATTTCGGTTTTACCATCTTACTCTCTCTCTCCTGCCCTTTTTTCCCCCTTGAAAACCCAAATTCTCCCAATTTGTCATCTTCATTTCCATAAATAAATAAACAAATTGATTCTAGGGCTAGGGTTATCAAAACAGCCAAATTAAATAAAATCGCTCCTGCTTTGCCGTCTCCTTCGTGAAGGAGAAGGGACTATGGGAGGCGGTAATGGAGATGTAGAAGGAGTGAGCGACGATGCCAAAGGTGGAGATGACGAAGTCAATGTCAACATCAGATGCTCTAGCGGGTCAAAGTTCACTGTCAAAATTAGCTTGTCGTCGACCGTTGATTCGTTTAAGCAACTTATCGCAAATCAGTGTGATGTGCCGTCTGATCAACAGCGATTGATTTATAAGGGTCGGATCTTGAAGGATGATCAAACTCTACAAAGCTATGGTAATAAAATTAAAAGCCAATAATTATTTTCATTATTATTATTTAATTAATTTTTAATTCCCCTTTTATTTTGATTAATTTCTTAAAATTTCTGGTGCTGTAAAATTATTGATCTGGGCAATTAATTGTTTAATGAACTGTTTAATGGGATTAAGTAGCTATCATTTCAGATTGGTAGTTGTTGAGGTACGGAGATACGATGCTGGCCGGTGGTGACATTATTTATAGGAATTATTGACGGGTTTTTGGTGTTGGTAAATAAAATGTTGCATTTTTGGATGCCGATGCTGATACTCAACTTGACGTCGCTGTTCTTTAATGGTTGATAGGCTTGGAGGCAGATCATGCTGTCCACTTGGTTCGTGGGTTTGCACAATCTGCACCTGTCAGTGCAACCGCTGCAACCAATACTGGAGGCTCGAATACTGCTCAGACCAATTCTAGAGCTGCTGGCTCTACTGACAATGTAGAACTCGGAGGATCTGGTTTTGGGTCGCTGTTTCCAGGACTTGGTTTAAATGGCTTGGGGGGCAGCGGTGGTTTGCTTGGTGCTGGACTTCCAGAGTTTGAACAGGTGCAGCAACAGTTGACCCAGAACCCCAACATCATGAGAGACATAATGAACACACCTGCTGTTCAGAACCTAATGAATAACCCTGAAATCATGCGTAACTTGCTAATGAACAATCCTCAAATGCGTGAAATCATTGACCGAAATCCAGAGCTGGCACATATACTTAATGATCCTAGCACTCTTCGTCAAACACTTGAAGCTGCACGAAACCCAGAACTCATGCGTGAGATGATGCGCAACACAGATAGAGCTATGAGCAACATTGAATCTTCTCCTGAGGGATTCAACATGCTGAGGCGCATGTATGAAACTGTTCAAGAGCCATTGCTTAATGCAACTACAATGGCTGGAAATGCTGGAGGCGATAGTGCAAACCCATTTGCAGCTCTCTTAGGGACCCAAACTGGGAACCAGGCGAGAGATGGGTCAACTAATCCATCAACCACTAGTTCTGAAACTACCACGGGTTCTCCTGCTCCAAATACTAACCCTCTTCCCAACCCTTGGAGCAGTAAGCTCTCTCTCTCTTCTTATCATATTGAATCTATTTAGGAGGAGGCTAGATAGAACAGTTTTGTTTAATCCTATGTGCGGTGTATGTTATTCTGCTCCTTGCTCACCTCTATCTCCCCTTCTTGTGTTCTTTTTTACCTGATATTGTGTGAATTTCACTATGTTGGAAATTGCAATTACTGATATGTTTCTGTAATGCTTCAGTTTGTATATAACAAAATCACATACCAACGCAGGAGGTGACAAATTGTTTGTTGCTATCCAGTTTGTTTTAAGGATCCTTTTCTTGTCAATCTCAAACTATTTACAAGATAATTTGTTGATTTTTTTTAACAGCTTGATAGGAGGAATTTCAGCTTTTTTGGTCTTAAAAGTAAATATTTTTTTGCTTCATATATGTTTCGTTTCATTGTGCTGATTATATATTAATTGCATGTTTTAATTAACTGTACACTCCATGTAAATCTGACAGCTGGAGCTGCCCAAACTAACACCACAAGGTTGAATCCCACCAGTGATAGTAGGCCACAGGCACCTACTGGGCCAGGTGGACTTGGTCTCCCGGATCTTGACAGCATGTTTAGTGCTATGCCAGATGCTGCTATGGTGACCCAGTTGATGCAAAATCCAGCTATTTCACAAATGATGCAAAGCTTCATGTCCAGCCCTCAGTACATGAACCAGGTATATATTTGTCATATTGTGTGGTAAAACTCTCGTGGGTGAAATTTCTTTCTTACTAATATCAATCAAGTCTCAGATTCTTGGTATGAATCCCCAACTCCGTAGTATGCTCGATTCCAATCCTCAGCTAAGAGAAATGATGCAAAACCCAGAATTTCTTCGTCAGTTGACATCTCCTGATACAATGCAGGTATAAGAATTTTACAGTTGTTTGTGCATGCCCTTAGATTCTCTTCTCTCCAATGAACACATGTAGACGCCTGCAAAGCACTTGCACAAAACACCTCCCACCACACCACCACACCACACACACACACACCACCACTGGCACCACGGCCACAGCCACCTCCACAATCGATCCACAGGCTTGGAAGCAAGTAGACATTGAGTATTATATGCTTCTTCATGCTGTTCATGGGCATTTGCATTTTGTTGTGGTCAATAGCCTTAACTAGTTGCTTACTAGCAACAGATGTTTTTTTTTTTCTTCTGAATTATATTTAAACTGAAATATAGTGCCCATACAGTTTTCAAAAGTACGTGATTATTTGATTTTTCTTTTTGCAGCAACTTTTGACTTTCCAGCAATCTCTTATGTCTCAACTTGGTCAGCGACAGTCAACCCAGTAAGTGATGGTGCAATTTCTTTTTTTAGTTTGTCTACAAGTCATGTGGGTTAGCTATAGTTTTAGATTTAATATTTGATTAGCAGTTATCAGTAGCTTCTCTTTTGGTTGGCTAACTCAATGCTCCATTGCAGGGAACAAGGTCAGACTGGTGCTGGTACAGGTATTGAAGATATCACCTATAATATAACTTGTCTTTTCTTTGGGTTGAAACTATGTCTTGTGAGTACTTTTGATATTCTGTTTTCCCTTTCAACCGTAGACATGATTCAGAGTGCAAATGTCTGGTAGGCAGGCCTTATTTTAGAAATTCTTAAAATTGGCTCGATATCTACGTCATTGTAGCATTCACTGCGTAGTTTGCTTTCATTTAAATTCTTTAATCTCTGAACTATTGGTAGTAGAGGGTTTAATTTTATATTTTTAAGGAAATTGACAGCTTTAAAATTTTAGTATATGATATGTCTCAACACTTGTTTGTCGATAGCAAACTATCTAGGGCTTGCACATGATGTATTAGAAAGATTCTGTGAACTTGTTGCTTTTCTGGTGTTATAAATATGGATAGCACAGATTATTTTCTGACAGAAATATGATAAAACACAAGTGAGCAACCATTGAGTTTATTTACTTTTTACTTTTTACCTTTTACCAGTTAAAAGGATATATGGTAGCTATTAGGCAAGAAATGTGACTATATCAGGCCCCATCATAATGAACCTGCAGTCTTAGAAGCATAGCTGCACCATAAAAGGTCAATACATCTGTTGTGCGAATGCCTTTGATTGCTCTGGGGTCAATGTTGGATCCAAAACTGTAGCTTAAATGTTAAACCTCATTTGTGGGCGTACATGGCTATATTGGACTCGTCTCTCACAGATTTCCCTCCCACAAGCCTCCCAATAAGTAGAAAACAGGAGCTCTTCTTTTATCTTGAGAAGATTATTTGTTCAATTATGGGTTTGTATTGTGCTGCATTTGCAGGAACTGCCAACAATGCTGGTTTGGAGATGTTAACGAATATGTTTGGTGGGCTCGGGGCTGGCAGCCTGGCCGTTCCCAACAGGTCAAATGGTACCATTCCTTCCGTATTTTCATTTTCCTTTTCGGGTATTGTAATGTTGCGATTAGGTTTTGTCTGCTTCTCTCTCATTTCATTATGCATACCCAGTGCCCCCAGAAGAACTATATGCGACCCAGCTGTCACAGCTTCAAGAAATGGGTTTCTTTGACACACAAGAGAATATACGAGCACTAATTGCAACTGCAGGGAACGTCCATGCTGCAGTGGAGCGACTTTTGGGAAACAATGGTCAATAGTTGATTCATATTACGATTGTTTACATGGTCAGCGTCGAGTTGGTCAGTTTATGACATGAGTTACATTCAAGCCAGCAGTTTTCAGTATGAATAAGTTCAATTAATTATAGTAAAGGGGCTGTGAACGTTCTCGGTGTGCCTTGATTTTCTTCTGTCTCTTGTGAGTTGTCAAGCTGTAAGTGTCACTGTACATACCTTATATTACGATTTGTCATATGAATTGTTTGAAAATCTTCTCGGGACATCAGGTTTTCACAGCCTAATTCTCTCTTTTCTTCACCTAATTCCTAATCAAATCTCATTTGTTGGTAGTGTAGAGCCCGGGTGTGTTAGGCCCAATGTGCCTAAACCTGTTTTATAATGTTCTTTCAGGAACAAATGACAAGCGTTTTTTTCTTAAATAAAGGGGCAGCGACCTGTCAACTGCTATAACATTTTCCAGCCAAGAAATCAGACAATCATCTTCTAGGAAAAAAAAACCCCACTTTGACCCATTTTTTCAGAAAAAAAAAAAACTTGAAAAACATCCGGCGTTTTAAAAACCCCGTTCTTGGTGTTGAATCACCATTTATTTTATTTTTTTATAAAAAAACTTAAATATAATTTTTCTCATCTAACAAGATCTCTTGAAAAAAATACTTTTAAAAGTAAAAATGCAAAAAAAAAAAAAACAGCTTGAGACTTTGTTTAATGAAAAAAACCTTACAATTTAATTCTATTTCTGAATAAATAATAAAATACAAGGATTAAAATATAAAAATCTCATAAAAAGAGATTAAAAAAAAACTCGAGGTACTAGAATTGCCAAGAACACACCAACTACGATAGCAAAAAACCAGCCTATAACTTTCTTTAATTATTAAATTCGATCCTTAAACTTTTAATTATATACAATCAACAAAATCAATCAAGCATTGATCTAACAACGAGTTTTTCTTTAAACACCATGAAAAATCAATCCAAAGTTAACTGGGACAAATCACTAACCAAAACCTTGAAAAAACCAAAACTAGAAGGATCAAGTAAGAAAAACTTTAGTGACAAAAAAAAAACGAGGAAGGGAAAAATAACTTACAACACCACTACGATCGACAAATTATTTTATAGCAGAGTTAACATTAAAATCCAAAAATTATATTGGTTTTCTTTGTAATTGTAATTTGTAGTTACATAAAGAAGAATAAATTACAAATGAACTAAAGTGTGGTATCATAAACATTTCCTGGAGTCTATAATAAGTGACAGGAAAATCATATTTCTCATTTAGTGATTCAGAAATGTTTCATTTCTGTTCATATATTTTGGAATTTCCAAATATTTTCACTGCTACCCCGATTACCATACAATTACTGGCTCTAGCTAACAGTGGTTCACCTTTCGAATATTAGTTCTTACGTTTTTTAGGGTTTCTGTCAGTTGTCATCATCATATCAGTTGTCATCATCAGATGATTACGGCCTAGCCATTGTCGTCTTCCCAGAAGATGTGTATCATGAACAAGTCGATCCTGACGAGGTTGGAGATGATCCTAGCATCCAGCCATATAATATAAGCTCCTTCTTTCGATTTCTCTACGGTTTAAACTATTTTCACGTTTACTTTTGGAAAAAGAAAAGAAAAACTGGTACAGTTCATGATGCAAGGTATTGGATATATAGAATTAATGGGGATTTTCAGGTTTAGAATTCAGCTCATGTACGTACGTGTGGTGAATCTAGTTGGGGATTCCCTGCATGCATGAAATAATTTCGTCCGCAGTAGCCATTTTTATCATCAAGCAGTGATTCATATGTGAAAGAAAAACTTGCATAAATTTGCTGCTACAAATTGTGTTTTCATGGGTTTTATATGGAGTGTGTGCGTGTTAATGGAATTACACAAACATGTTAAAACCATAAACCCAACAAATCAAATCTTGGATATACATAAATAAATTTAAAAAAAAAACCCAAAATTTCATTAACATGGGTTGAAACTTAAATTTTTAGTTAAGAGAAACAAGGGATGATAGGACTTAAATTCATAATTATTTTGTTATTAAAACTTCAATATTATATTAAATTTAATAATTAAAATTATTTTTTTGTCCAACCATTAGATATAAATGACCATTCTTCTATTATGGTGATTAGATTTATATGTTATTAGATTTTTAATGATTAAGTGATTATAAGTTTAGATAGTGCAATATTTAGCTCTTCTCTAATTAAAAAATAAAATCTTAATACAAGATAGTGTGAATCATGCAAGTTTTAATTTTAAAAAAAGTTCACCTGAATAACCGTGTAAAAATAATGTAAAACTAATTTCATCACATCATTCAAGAATTTATAGAAGTTAGTTTAACTTAAATGAGTAGATTTTAAAATGTCATTTCAAATTTATTTCTCAAAACAACTTCAAGAAAAATCTCAAATAATTAGAAAATTTTTAATTCGAGAGAAAATATTTTTCCAAAGCAAGTAAATTTCATATTGTATTGCTAAAAACTCAAATGAATGAATTCTAATATGGACTACCAATTTTAATGACTTTATTCCCTAAAATGGCTTTATAAAAAATATCAAATGAGAGGATTTCCATAGGGTATTAGTAATTTGTTGAATGTATTTTTCAATAAAACGAGTAGATTACCCAATGTGCCACTAAAGCTCAATTAGTTAAATCATTTAGGAGGGGAAAAAAACTTTGTAATGTCAAACGAGCTCCGGTGATCCTTCTAAAACTTCTAAGTGGATTAGAGATAAGTTCCATTCTAGATAAAAATAAAGCATTGCTATTCAGATAGTTATAGAGGTATGTGAATTATAATATTGGATTATGGAAGGATGTTGTCTACAATATTCATAAACAAAAAAAAAATCTTAATTTATTTACCATTAGAAAAAGGTTAATGAAAAGAGGCAATACATTAGGTAAGGCTATCAATGCTTGAGTCAAGAATGAGAGACTTCAAAGTTCAAAATATTTATATATTTGGTGATGTGAGTTAGTTGACAATGATTTTGATACTAGCAATGATATGCGACTTGAATATTCTTATCTTACAATCTAATTTCCAAGACCATAGAATTTTTTTAAAGACAAAACAACTTCAATTACTTTTATATGTGTGTAGGATATTTTTTCTTGAATTCAGAACTTGAGGTAGAGAAAAAAAGCTTAAAGACAAGGAGACTAACATCTTTAATTATATGTTTGATATACTATCCAAAGTGGTGTTGTCTAGTGAGGTTATAGACAAATTGATTTGGAAGCCAAACTCAAATGGGATATATACAATTAAATATTTATATGAGCCTTTTTTTTATCATATAACCAAGTTAGTATATGCATTTCTTTTAGTGGTCTATAGAAAAGACTAATTCTATATAAAGTTGAAGCATTTTATTGGATGACTATCCTTTATAAAATCAACACTAAATGAATATTGTCAAGAAGAGGTATTATTGAGGTTGATGAAACAATTTGCCTAATATGTTTATTATATGATAAAGTTATTGATCACTTTCAAATCCAATTTTAAAGTCACCAAAAATCTAGGTTAAATTTATAGATTTATGGTTTCTTTTTTAGTGTTGTTTTGGTAGTTTGTCAAACCTTTGCCCCCAATAATTCCTAGTTTAAAGAAATTTTAAAAGAAGACTATATGTGTATCAAAACTTTGTATTCTAATTTTCCATATTGTTTTATTGATTTACTAATTTTGAATTAAAGTTTACTTAGATGATCTAACATTTAGAGCTTTAGACTTATAATTGCATGGTCTCCCCCTGAACTTTTTATGTTAAAATGAAATGTGGATGAATCTTCTATTCTCAAGCTCAATTGTGTAGGTATTAATAAAGTTCTTCATGATAAAAAAAAAATATTGGCATTAAATCATTTTGTTTACTCCAATCGGGAATAAATACTCTAATAAAGTCAATTGTTAACAATGATTAAAACTTTAAAATTTTATTCATATGGAGTAAACTTGTTTAGTGTGGGGATTATAATTGAATCTAATTCCTATAAAGTGGTTAATTGAATGAATAAATCATCCATTAAAGGTTAATGATCTATGACTTCAATGTTTTTCTCTTATTCCTTGAGGGATGCTAATCACATGACTGGTGGATTTTCTAAATAGGATGTCTCTAAAAATTATGAGTTTATGGTTTGACTTTGATTTTGCTAATGAAAATGATTAACTCATTGATTTTGCTAGAAAGATACTTGTATAACTCTTTAAGAAAGCGATCAATGTTGACATCCAAGACAATACAAAAGTAGGGGTTGGGCCTTTGATTGTTTTGTTTGATCTTTTGAGTTATCTAGGACATTGTGTACATATGCTTTTTCTAATTCTAATATCTTACAGACCTATACAGTTTATGCTATTGTCTTTTATAGGTTTGATTTATGTTGTTATAAAAAAGTTACAATTTTACTTTAGAAAATAAAACAAATAATTATTAATTCATAATAAATAAAAAATTATAAACTATTATATAAATGTGTGTAGTCTGTGCATTGCACTTTAAAAAATTATCTTATCCTTTTATAATTTAACTAATTGTTAGGCAATTGTAATAGTTATAAACAAGTTTGAATTTCTTATCTAAGTTGTTAAAAAAGTCATTTCTAAGTGGTTACAAATTTAAGGTTAAACTAAAAAGTATTTTTACTTAATGATATCATAAAATCTACCTTACTATTTTCTAAACTTGGTGGCACTATAATTATAATGACTTAAAGTAATAATAACAAGCACTTTATATATATTGATGGCTCGATAAAATAGTTTTTCTCGTATTGTCGAACACACACGCACGCACACACATATAGATTCATGATTTATGAGGAAAATCCAATGATTGAAATATTTGGTAGGTGATGTTGTAAGAAATTTTTGATAAAATTTTCATAACTAAAACAATAATTTTCATAACTACAATTATAATGACTTAAAGTAATCATATTAAGCACTATATATATATTTATGACTCAGTAGAATAGTTTTTCTCGCATTGACGAATATAGATAGATAGATAGATAGATAGATTCATGATTTATGAGTAAAATCCAATGATTGAAATATTTGGTAGGTGATGTTGTAAGAAATTTTCGATAAATTTTTCATAACTAAAACAATAATTTTCATAACTACAATTATAATGACTTAAAGTAATCATATCAAGCACATGATTGAAATATTTGGTAGGTGATGTCGTAAGAAATTTTCGTTACAATTTTCATGGCTTAAACAGTAATTCACAACTATATATGAAATTTATATTCTTGATGAAATCGGTAAGATATTTAGTGAATGTTGTGACAAGATTAACAAGACTATAAAAGTAACTAACAACCACATTAGATTTATGTCCTATAAAAAGATATGTGGAAATGCATGAATACAACTCAACTATTGATATATTTGGTAGGTGATTTTGTGTAAATTTTCTAGCAAGACTTTCATAACTAAAAGGCAATTCACAACTACAAAACATTTGTATTTTCTATTTTTATTTTTCCTAAAATAGTTTCGTAAAATCTAAAATGAGCAAACTATTTAGTATATTGCTAATTTTGCCGCATACTTGTACCGAAATCTAAATGAGCAAACTCTTTAGTATATTGCTAATTTTGCCGAATACATGTACCGAAATCTTATTTATTGATGAATGAAATTCAATGAATGTTAAATTTGGAAAATAATATTATGAATGAAAGTTGACGAATGTCAAATTCGGAAATCCAATGATTTAATATTTGGTAGGTGATGTCGTAAGAAATTTTCGTTACAATTTTCATGGCTTAAACAAAGTAATTCACAACTACAAAACATTTGTATTTTCTATTTTTATTTTTCCTAAAATAGTTTCGTAAAATCTAAAATGAGCAAACTATTTAGTATATTGCTATTTTTGCCGAATACTTGTACCGAAATCTAAATGAGCAAACTCTTTAGTATATTGCTAATTTTGCCGAATACATGTACCGAAATCTTATTTATTGATGAATGAAATTCAATGAATGTTAAATTTAGAAAATAATATTATGAATGAAAGTTGACGAATGTCAAATTCGGAAATCCAATGATTGAAATATTTGGTAGGTGATGTCGTAAGAAATTTTCGTTACAATTTTCATGGCTAAAACAGTAATTCACAACTATATATGAAATTTATATTCTTGATGAAATCGGTAAGATATTTAGTGAATGTTGTGACAAGATTAACAAGACTATAAAAGTAACTAACAACTATATTCGATTTATGTCCTATAAAAAGATATGTGGAAATGCATGAATACAACTCAACTATTGATATATTTGGTAGGTGATTTTGTGTAAATTTTCTAGTAAGACTTTCATAACTAAAAGGCAATTCACAACTATAAAAAATTTGTATTTTCTATTTTTATTTTTCCTAAAATGGTTTCGTAAAATCTAAAATGAGCAAACTATTTAGTATATTGCTAATTTTGCCGAATACTTGTACCGAAATCTAAATGAGCAAACTCTTTAGTATATTGCTAATTTTGCCGAATACATGTACCGAAATCTTATTTATTGATGAATGAAATTCAATGAATGTTAAATTTGGAAAATAATATTATGAATGAAAGTTGACAAATGTCAAATTCGGAAAATAATATGGTTCAAATTTTGCTAAGGGAAATACTTAACTCATTGATTTTGCTGAAAAATATTAATATAACTCTTTAAGAAGGTGATCAATATTGACATCTAGGACAATACAAATATATGTGATAGATTCATGATTTATGAGTAAAATCCAATGATTGAAATATTTGGAAGGTGATGTTGTAAGAAAATTTCGATAAAATTTTCATAACTAAAACAATAATTTTCATAACTACAATTATAATGACTTAAAGTAATCATATCAAGCACTTATATATATATGACCCGGTAAAATAGTTTTTCTCGCATTCTTGAATCTATATACATATATAGATTCATGATTTATGGGTAAAGTCCAATGATAGAAATATTTGGTAGGTGATGTCGTAAGAAATTTTCGTTAAAATTTTCATGGCTAAAATAGTAATTCACAACTATATATGAAATTTCTATTCTTGATGAAATCGGTAGGATATGTAGTGAATGTTGTGACAAGATTAACAAGACTAAAAAAGTAACTAACAACTATATTGGATTTATGTTCTATAAAAACATATTTGAAAATGCATGAATACAATTGAGATATTTGGTAGGTGATTTAGTGTAAATTTTCTAATGAGACTATCATAACTTAAAAAGGCAATTCACAACTATACCAAATTTGTATTTTCTATTTTTATTTTTCCTAAAATGATTTCGTAAAATCTAAAATGAGCAAACTCTTTAGTATATTGCTAATTTTGCCGGATATATGTACCGAAATCTTATCTATGGATGAATGAAATTCGATGAATGTCATATTCGGAAAATAATATTATGAATGAAATTCGATCAATGACATATTCGGAAAATAATTTGGTTAAAATTTGTGATAGGATAATCATGATATGAAAAAGGTAATTAAAAAAATACTAGATTTCTATTCCCAATTTTCATTTGGAACTACCAAATATGCATAAAACATTAAATTTAAAAATTCTAAACCTTTCCTATTCTGATCAATTCGCACAGCAATGACCAGGACATAACTATTCATGACCATCATCAACAAGGGCATACTCGTAATTTAATTAGCCAAGCAGGCACCAATACCATGGTTT